>JAJEJO010001280.1:568640-621156 GCA_020662805.1 Glaucomys volans
ACTCTACTTCCATGGTCACTCCATGGTGTGTAGTGAGGACACAGAGTCCCAGGTAGGCACAGAGAGGAGGTCAGACTCTCTTTTCCTGCACATTGCTCACCATACGCTAAGCTCACTGGAAGAGCCTCCCAGGCATTCAGTTCCCCACAGTCTGAATATCACTACTTTTAACAGCTCACTTTTTCCACATTCTCATGGCGGTTCTTCGTTTCCTTTTTGTTTGTTTGTTGGCACTCCCAACTGGTTATTGGATAGTATTTGATTTATTCATACTTAAAAAAACTGTGAGGAGTCAAAAATATATAATTGAATGGACACTGAAAAAGTATATTTATACTCTACTTATTTCTTCAGTTAAGAATTTAAAAGAAAAACCTAACAAGCCTTGTGTCCACAACAAGAGCCCAGTGCCCAAACTAATCGTCCTCAGAGTTCGTCCCAGCCTGCCTCATCCTGGCTCTTCCCTGCATCTAAGCTTGTCTGAGATTCACACCCACTGAGACCTGCTCTGGTCCCCACCTGGGACACTCAGGAATCTCCAGGGGCTGCTCTTCTACTCCTCAGTCTCTCAGCTCAGGATTGTGGAGTGCCCTCTGATATGTGCGCCTTTCTCTCGAGCAGATACGTGTGACCAAGCACTTCTATCATGACATGCATGCTTCTTCCTATAAAACTAGAAAACAAAACATGGAAAACTAGATAAGCCACGGACACACAACCTTTCCTGCTCCCTTGTTTCTCATTATGATCTAACTCTCACGTGTGTGGCCTAAATGTACTTTAGAGCCCCCCTCTTTTTGACCTTGGTATTAACTGAAGCACACTCTATTTCCTCAGGCTGACGGTCATGGCTAGCATGTTTGTGGGGTGCTGTTACGTGCAGCTGCTGCTCCCTCACTTTCCCTCTGGCGTAGATGAGTTCATTATGAAAAAGCCTTTTGTTCTCTACCTGGGGAAGCTGGCGCTGCTCTTTCTGAACATCCCTTCCTGTGCACCTGCTCACGGCTTCCCGTGGCCAGACGACTTGCAGTGTCCCTGAGGTGGGGAAGCCCATGCATCGTGAGCTCGGCCCCCCTGTCCGCCTGGAAGCAGTGGTGTGTGGGGCAGGCAATGCCCACGTGGGACAGCTCGTGCGGAGCCCGCTGTGTGCCCTTCAGTCTGCGCCCAGTGGGACAGCAGGTCTCAAGCAGGCACTGGTCCTGCCTCTTTAGAATGAGGTTGCAGGAGTTCAGACCCACAGGCAGCCTCGGCCCAGGGGCAGCACCTCCCCTTGGAAATGTGAATCGAGAAGGCAGCCCACCGTTGCAAGCACAGGCCGTGGAGGTGCATGCGCTCCCGGGAACGCATTATATCTACACCTCCCACACGACGATAGCCGATACATTCCAATCAATACATCAATGGCAACGTTTCTTCCAACCTTGCAGCTTGGTTCTCTCTTCGGGCATCTGAAAAGGAGCATCGGCGTGGGACCTGCAGCTTTAGAGTCATCGCTGAAAACAGCACATGGAAACACTTCTGCTAAGTGTGACAGCCAACTTGGATGTCTTCTTCCACCAGCGACTCCTCCCGGACCGCCTCAGGGTTTGGAGAGCATTCCCCCCCCCCAGGTTCATGGAATGAACTACATGTGGAATCCCCTGGGCCCTTCTTTCATCCTAGACTCTTAATCCTATTTATAGTATCACCCTTTCCAAACTGTATTCCCTCCTCTCCAAACTGTTGTCCACCTTTCTATTCCGAGAACCACGGCACTTTTAAAAACATGTGTTATGGAGATAAAGTTCAGATCTCCCTGGGCTTTTCTCATGCCTTCACCGTGTGTGTGTGTGTGTGTGTGTGTGTGTGTGTGTATTTAAGTTCTGCTCCTGGCTCCTTCTTTCTGGGACTGGGAGAGGAACTGGGCACAATTGGCTTGTGCCCAAGAGCGAGCTCTCTGCAGGGGTGGGCACACTTTTGTTCTGTGAAGAGAGGTTCCACCTGCGCCTCCGAGCGGGGTGGGTTACAGGGAGCTGGTGTCCAACCACACCCTTGGCCTGGTGCCTCCTGCTTCCAGGTGTGCAATACAGGTAGGTGCGCTCTGGGCCCATCCCACCTTCATTCACACGCTTGGGGCAGCACTCTAGGCCACCGTAGGCCAAGAAATGCTCAGCACGATGGAGACGTACTGAGTCACAAACTGCAGTGATGCCAGCACAGGACTGGGGTTTAACTAACTGCCCTCGCTAGTTACATCAGCGTTTTGGTGCCTAATGCAAACATCCAGAAGGCTGGGGCTGCCCTTCTGCCTCGTCATGACAAGGTAGCGACATGAGTGGGTTTGCCTTTGAAGACTGACGTCACGAAGGCTTTGGATAGCAGTTAGACAATATTCCACCCAAAGTGCACACTGTAAATGAACTTATATTCTTAAGACTGATTTGTACTAATAGACGTAAGAGGTAGACGTTCAAGTTCGAGTCCTCTTCACTGGGTCCACTAATCCAGCCACGGGCAATGGCACTGTGGCAACCTTCCCCGGCTCCTCTTTTCTGTTCTGTGCTTCCCATGCCATGTTTTCTACTTTCTTCTTCTGAGTCTTCTGTAGCTTGTCTGCATCATTATTCATCAAAACACTTCGTAACTACGGCTAAGTCATGTGTGTTGGGGACAGAGATTCAGAGAGGGAGCCACCATGACCAATGCTCTGAGGTGTGTGCTCACTTAGATGAGTTGACATCACTCACGGTGAAACTCTATGGTAATTTTCCTAAATAGAAAATTATTGGAGCTTATTAGAAATTACCAATGGATTGCTCTGATGATTTCCCTTGGGTAAAAAGTAGCACATGCAAATGAGCTTAGCAGACAAAGCCTGGGGCATTGAAAGTGCCCTTTCTGGAGCCGCTGCAGCACTGACGCTCTCTGTGAGCTGGGTCCTCACCTGGATTTGTGGCGAAGCTTCCAAAACCACTAAGGCCGTTTGCTTCACTGGAACCTCAAGGTCGAAATCGTCTGGTAGACACAAGACTGTGGGTGTGGTTTGAAGAAGTGATGTAAACATACACCAATGGGAGGTAGTTCTCCATGGGTCTGGTGTTGCTCCACATCTTCTGAGCAGTTATTGACAGCTTTGTTCTAGAAGATTCTCACACCACACAGCCTTAGAAAGATTAAAATAGTGTGTTCCTCCAGAGAGATTTAGAGATATCTCTGCCTGGAGACAGCCCAGGTAATAAAGTGGGGTGTAACCTCCCTACCTCCAGAGAAGTCTTGGAGGTAGAGTCTGTACCTCCAAGTCCCCCCACTGTCTCTGCTGTCTCTGCAGTGGGGGGACCAGTGGTCAGCAACCCTGTGTGTGTCAGGTTCTTTTGAAGGGTGACTTCCTCACAGAGCCCCTCAGTGGTGACAGTGTCAACCTGGGGCCACCATGCTTCTCCCCCATGGACTCGGATGGCCAGAGGAACCAGTGCAAACCTGGAGCTCATACTGCCCATATGATTATTTGAGTCCTCTGTTTCCTGACTGACCACATCTATCCTGGTGTGGCCAGCCCGTTCAGCAGCCACCTGCTTCTCCCCGACCTTTGACCATTGGCATAATCCCAGTTCTTCCAAAACAAAGTGGCCATAAATATTTGAACAGAAATTCCTGCAAGTTCCTTATTTAGCTATGGATTAAGCTTTCAGATGCTTATGGGATTGATAGCAGTTTACTTTGAAACATACAGTAACAGAGATTCAATGCTTCTTAAAAGTTCATAGTAAATCTCGCATTTCAAGCATGCACTGTAACCCCATTTTGGAAATCCACGGTGTTTTGGTGAGTTTTAGCATCTAGCTCAGGTCTTGCAGCCATGTAGGTGGGAGGTTTGAGAGGGCTCTGCTTTGTGTGGCTCAGCTGCAGGGTAAGCCCACACCGCACCGCCATGCCCACCAGATTTGGTTGTACCATCATGGTGTGAGTGGAGAGTTCACCTGTCGTCAGTTCTCTGCATTTGAGAGACAGATCACCCTATCTACACTCCCCCCAATCTTCTCCCCAATTTCTGAGGGTTAGCACCTGGGTCCCAACATGCTAGCTGGAGCCAGGCATCAGGATTGAGACTGCTCTGCCCCCCGGGGGGGGGGCAGCTTGGGTTCCCCCTGGTCTCCCACATCTGCAAAGCCAGCGCTTCACATGTCGCAGTTTTGGGAGTTTTGGTGTCTCCTTTTATTATACTTTAGGTTTGGAATAAAATAATGACTTCCCCACAACTCGAGCTTGCTCATTCGGCGGCAGTCACGGGCGCGGGGATCAATAACTGGGGAGGGAAGAGCGGACCGCGCGCAGCACTCTGCCAGCCTCCAGGAAGGCGGCGCCTGGAATCCGTCCTGCTGAATACGGCGGACGTCACTCGCCTTGCTGCGGATACTCTGTTCCCAAGGACAGCCGCCTCCGGGAGCTGTCACCAGCTCTTACTGTTGGGCCGGTGGCAATAGCCCGCCCGCCCGTGGGGCAGGTGCCGTGGGGTGGAGCTTGGACCCCCCTTCTGAGACTGTTCTGTGAAGCAGCGCTGGGTTGCAAGCACTCGGCCTCTGGTGGGCAGACCTGAGAGGCAGGCTCTGGGTGCCGCCCGAGTGGCGCCCCCTGGCGGCGGGTCTGGACCTTTCACAGCATCTCAAGTTGCTTCGTTCTCCCACCAGCCTCCGTGTTTGCCAGCGCCACCGGGTTCCTGGAAAGGACTTTCGGCTAAAGAGCAGTGCTGCCATGAAGCTGGCCGGGAGCAAGTTTCTTTTTCCTTTGAAGGTGATCTGAAATAGGTAATTGAGTTGAATTTTTTTAAAAACAAAATACATAGATCTCTTAAAAGCTATACTTTATTTAAAACAAGGTCTTTGAAATCAGCATGGTTGGTGCCTCTTACTGTGCAAAGGTAATTGAGATCTGGGGAATTGCAAACCCAGAGACAGGCTACCGGGGACACTTGGGGATAATACACTTCTTGCAAGTGACAATATTTCTAAACACATGTGGGATTGACTGTTGGTGTGGATGCTCCAGGCTGGTTCCACTGGTTCTGGCATGCTTCGGGTATCAATGTCCTCAGTTTGAAGGTTGGTAGGTGCTGGGGTGCCCAGGGAGAGGTCGCTGAGGTGAGAAGCTGGGCAGTGCCCCTCAGGGGCTTTTTAGGGGATCACCGGGCATGTCCTTTCACCCCCAGGAGACTGTGGGTCCTTCCGAGGGTGCAGTCCAACCTGATCAGGCATAAGAGATAGTAAATGCTGACAGCAAAGAAAGAAAGGGAGGAGAGGAGGAAGTGGATGAGGCGGGGGGAAAGTGGGAAAAGGACAGGACATGCAGGAAGGACTGGATGAAGGAAGACTCTGGGAGCTCTTCCAGGGTCGTGGTCCCCATGGTCCAGGCTCTCCAGGGCCCTTTCTCAGCAAGACTGGCTGCGCCTCTTAGTGCGGGACACGCTGTCCTGACAAACACACATGAGACCGCGGGCAGTGAGGTTAGCTTCCCGCTGTGCATCGAGGTGTCCCCGGTGACTGTGTGGCTGCTATGTTTGGAGGTCCATGATCTCTTTCTCAGGCCCAGGTGACATTTGGAGCCTGTGGGTGACACTGCTGGCCTGTGCTGTTGCTGCCTCTGGTGTCCTGACTCTGGAGAGAGGCAGCTTCCCGTCAGCCCTCACTGGTGTGAACCTTCCTGAGCCCTGGGCGGTGGGTGTGCCGGGCCCTGGGACAGAGGAGCAACTCCACAAACCCACGTCCTGGCCCTGTGCAGCTTCTGTCCTAGACAGACAGGTGGTGGGCCTGCCGTGTGCCCGGGGCCCTGACAGTTGTGGATGTGGGGACTCAGGGTGGGGCCTCTGGATCTGCACTCGGTCAATCTGCTCTTCTGTGAGGACGCGCTGTAAGAAGTGGCTGCATAAAACCTGCTTGTGCTTTTGTCTGGGTTGCACTATAAAATGTCCCTCCTACAAAGACCTATGGAAGAAAGCCTTCTCTGTCAAAATCTAGAAAAGTGGTATATTTCTAGAATGTTCTGAAAATAGTACATTCTTATGTTACCAATTCTATGAATGTCTTAACCGATTTCCCACTTCACCTTGTTTGGGTTGTTGGCACAGAACCACATCGGTGCAGCCCATTTTTAATGGCTGTGAGGTGTTACATGCTGTTAATTTCAACATAAAAATGACCCAGTTTTGCCTCCCGCCCCCGTACCTTTGCCTTCCACATCTGCACGTGCCTGAGGCTCTGATTCCAATGCTCATCCTCAAGAGTCTCCTCCTCTCTTTTCCCAGTAAGGTGGGACACCAGCGGGTAGCTCTTGAACTCTGAGGACACTAGAGCGCCACAGAGTTGGGCTAAGGGAACTGACGGAGTGGACGGATCCACTCTGAGGATTGCAGTGAGGACTTGGAGCTTGATCCAGAGGGGCAAGAGCGTGTGACCATGTCTCCTGCCTCTTCCCTGCCTTCCCTCCGTGGCCATCTTAGGTCCCAGACATATGTGACATCGTGTTCATGTCTAGACAAGTAGCAGCAGAGCAGCAGGCCAAAAAGCAGCTCACACTCGAGTCAGACTGGCATTTCCTGGATGCTCTGGCAGAGACCTCTGCCTCCTGTGAGCCTCAGGACCTGTGCTGGGTGCCCCTCCCTGGGTGCAGGCTCTGGTCTGCCTGCTCTCTTTACAATAGACACAAAGCCCATGAATAAAGCCAGTCTGCTGTGAGGGGAAAGGAGGAGAAAATGGATACTGAGTATGCAGGCTGCAGTCTTTGACACAGGTATGAATAAATCATCAACCCCGGTTTGCTTTGTGCCACTGCAATATTTCATAATAAAAAACGCAGCATTTACACAGCACGTTCAGCCTTTCTAAGTGGCTTCGCATCTGTTTCCATAGCTCTGTATTAGTTTGCCACACTTTTCTCCTAAATCACTAGAAATATTTGTCACTTCCTATAAGTCCAAAAGCTGGAATTTTCATTCAAATGATTAATGATGTGGTTCTCTGTTTTTCTCTTTGTTATTTATATAATTTCCTTAACCTGATTTCTTTCTGATACCTTTCCATTGTGAGAATAGATATTAATTTGACAAAATTTGCTAAGACCTTTTTCAAATGCCATAAATCCCATTAGAAATTCATTATTCAGGATACAAAGCAGAATGTGCATCATGGAGTTATGAACAGAGTCTCCAAGCCGGAGGCAAAGTCCTCAAGATTTGCTCTAGAGGGGGGGCCATGGTTGTTTTTACCCTGGTTCCCACCACTTCAGAATACTGCCAAGGCAACTTATTGCCAAATAAAGAAGTATTTCTCATGGAGAGTGGGGACTAAATTAAAAAATGTTAAAAACCCTTTTCCTTGATGTCTTTAGAATTGAAAGCTCCCAGGCAGTATCCCAGAATTTTCACAATGTCCTTGCTCTTGCTCTCCTTCCCCTTCCTAACATCTCCTTAGCACTCGAGGAGGGAAGGAGAACCCTGAAAGCCTTTCCCATGCGAGCCTTTCCCACTCTTCCCTGTGACCGGCTTCCTCAGGGTCTGGCCTCCCTGGGCCTCCCCCAGGTCCCCTGTTCACAGGGGGCTCCTCCAAAGCCAGGTGCTGCCTTGGCTCCTGGCCGATGCGTGACCTCTGGGCTCGCCTGGCTTCTCTAGGTAGGAAGAGTGTCAGGCCGCTGCTCAAGTCTCAGAATGGCTTTTCGAAGTCTCCACTACAACTAGATTTGATAAACCCACTACATTTTTATAACTTGAACCTCTTACTTAAAATGAAAGAAGCTACATCTCCAGTTTTCTTCTCGCACCCATTTGTATCTCCATTTCCGCTGAAACGCTGACCGCACACACGGCCTTTGTCTAAGTCAGTGGCGCGGGTTTATTAAAACCCTTAGCAATGACTCCGCACCGCTCGTGGGTTTGCTTCACTCTGCATTAGGGCACCAGGTTCGCTTTGATTGTAAATTTCATCCTAGATAAAGGACCTTACATCAGTTAACAGCATTTTTGCTTTGGAATAAATGTGCACATAAGATAATTGAGACATTTTGATAAATAATCCCATCTCCTGAGTGACGGCCGCACAGCCGTGGTATTGACGCCCTGAAATCCCTCCTCCGCGCCGGGCACAGGCGCGCGTGTCCCTGGTGTTCCACGCGGCAGCGCCACCTGAGCGACCCTGTGCGCAAGAGGGCGGCGAGCAGGGAAGTGCAAGCGGGGCGATGGGAACGGAGCAGCGCCCGGCCCCTGGGTCCGCAGCCGCGATGGTCTGAGCTCTGGCTCGCAGCTCGTGTAGCGTCGGGTTTGCTGAGTATCTGACGTGGAGAGAAACGTTCGTTTCTCAGGAGCGTGATACAAAAATATTGATGTACCTCGAAGACATGCCTTATGCTATATTTACTCTAATATTCAAGTTTCCTAAGAGAAATATTAAAATCTTTATATCTTTGAGCAAAACCAAAGTTGAAAGGATATGTGAATACGAATTTTTCAGGACTTGATATTTATGTTGATGAGAAATCGCAGATTTATCAATGCAGTAAGATGGGGGTTACAATCTGGGCAAGTTCCTGGACATCTTAGAACCTCAGTCCCTCATTTTAAAGAAGAAAAATCATCCTGAATTCATGATGTGTTTGTATGTCATTGCCATTCATTTGTTAAAATTTTTACCTAAATAATAATCAGAAATACACATCCTTAATTCTTTTGCGAATAATCTGAGTTTTGAAGTGTTCTAAAGAACTTTTAGAAACTTGGATTTCCAGTGGGGTTATGTAGCAGTCTTCAGAAGCCCCACACTCCGCTTCTCTGATTATCAACACCAGGCATCTCTGTGGCTAATGTGAAATAGTACTCAACTAATCCCGACCAGTACCGTTAGCTAAGTCTGCAGCATGATCAGGGTCCTGAGCTTTCGTCTAAGTCCCGTTCTGTTCCTGGACCCTGCATCCCATTCAGCAGTTCCGTGTTCTGAAGCCCCTCTTGCTGTGGAATTGCTCCGATGGTCATTTCTGTTGGTGACCTCAGGGGTTTGGTGAATAAGTGCTCTCCACTGAGTAGAAGCTGCTTGAATGGGACATTATAGAACGCCCCCTGATGGGAAGGCCTGGTTCTTTTCATGGTTAAACTGGAGTCTGGGCTGTGGGAGGAAGAGCATGGAAGTCAAGTGGCTTTCTCACCAGCCACCCCAAGGCCATGCAGACACAGGCTCATGGCCAACTGTGCAGACTTGACCATCAGCTGATGCTAGGCATTTTGTTTTCTTAAAAATAAAAAGAAACAGAACACTAACCAGCATTCTTCTTTAACAAGTGATGATTAGTACATTTTTGGATAATTTCATTAAATATAATTTGTTTCTTTTTCTTTGGCTTTAACAGGAGTGAGGACGTGGCGTCACGTGCAACTTTATCTATTTTCTCAGCGGAATCCTTCTGGAGTTTTCAGGAGGCAACAGGTCACGGGGCATGAGTGCCTGTGTCAGCTTCAGGGCGTAACTCAGGCAGTCTTGATGGACAAGTGATCCCCACACGTTTGTTGAAACGTGGGTGAGGAAGCATGTCCCCTCAGTGCCCGGAGGCTGTGCACCCGGAGGAGGCAGTTAGGTCCCCAAGCATAGCTCCACACGCACCCTGCAGTCAGAGCAGAGGGGTCCCGCCAGTCCCAGCACAGGGCATGGGCAGCAGGGATGGGCCTGCCTGAGTCCCACCGGGGCCTCTGCTTCTGGCTGGCACCACCACCTAGGTAGCTTTTGCCATTTCTTTTTGTAGATTATGTTGCATTTCTAAACCAAGTTGCTCTCCTGGTCTTGCTCAGCACACTCTTAGACCTCATTTCTGAGTCTCTATTGTGGAAAAAGGAACTTTACCCATTACACCCACTCCCCCTTCCCTCCACTCTCCAAGTCATTTTTGGGGGGGTTTCCCAGGATTGAATTCAGGGGCGCTTGGCCACTGAGTCACCTCCCCAGCCCTTTTTAAAATTTTATTTAGAGACAGGGTCTCACTGAGTTGCTTAGCACCTCACTTTTCCTGAGGCTGGCTTTGAACTCGTGAGCCTCCTGCCTCAGTCTCCTGAGCCTCTGGGATGGCAGGGATGTGTCACTATGCCAGGTTCCAAGTCATTTTTACCATGATTTTTTGGTTTAATCAATATTTTTTATTTATTGTGTATTCTTGAGTAAGAAATATTCTCTGCTGACAAGTGATGTTCTGTGATCACATTTTCTTTCTTTGCTCACCTGTGAATTAATTGGCCAATTTTTAAAAATATAATTCTGATTTCACTACAATGTCTTAGTTTTTGAGAAATCTTTCAAAGTCTGAGAATGTCCTGTTTATGTTTTTTTCTTTTAATCTTCTAAACCATGTAACTGTCAGAGAAAGGCAGACTATGTTCAAGGTGCACACGGTGGTGATGTGATGTCCACACACATGGTATGAGAATGTCACCAGCAGGGGAGGGACCAGCATGGCTGTCACCGCTGCACTGCACAGTGGGTCTGCAGATGCTGTTGGTCTGGCAATGGAGAGTGTGGGCACAGCCCACCCAACCTGGCAGTGCCACTCCATCCTGCCTCCTGCCCTTACCCCTCAAGAGCTCTCCACTCTGCCTGTGTGCGCCAGCTGCCCCCGTCTTTTTGTGACATTCAATAATTCTTTATGTTTACCTGATTTCATGTTTTCTCTCATTTATCAAACAGATTCTATAATAATTATATATAAATTATAATAATAATTATAATAAATGAATCATAATTATAATAAATGAAATAATTCTGATAAGTTATGTATAAATAGTAATAATCATTGTGATAAATGAAGACAAACCTGAATCGTAACCATTTTGAAGGCTTGGACTGCCCTTTGCTGTGTCATGTGCACGAGGTACCGACATACGATGGGGGTGATCATTGGCTGAGTGACTGGCAGGAATAACGTGTTCGTTGATGTCACACTCAGAGGGGACCAGAGCTCGTGAAGGGTGGCCTCGTGAAAGGCCATTTCCTGTTCTCTGTTTCTGGATGTTCACTTTGCGGGGAGCACCACGTGTCCCCTGGAAGTTCTCCTCTTAGCGCTTCTCCTGAGTTGGGGGTCTGGGGACCCAGGAAATGATGCCCCTCCTCCCCTCCACCCCGTAGAATGGATTAAAAGACTGGAGACTCAGCTGAGGGCGCCTCCAGATGGTCTGGGCTGGAGGTGTGCCTAGGGCGAGGTCATCCTGCACCGCCGTGGTGCTGTCCACACAGCCAGTGGCCAGCGCCACCCCTCGGTCTGCCCTGCAGCCGCTGCCTGCTTCCCAGCAGGCTGCTCAGGCCCTGCTCGGTGTCCCTGGCAGACCTGTGCTGCCCCCTGACGCCCTCAGTCTACAGGCTCATCGTCACTAGATTCAACCCTGAAGAAAGCCGTGGGTGCCACCAGACAGTCTAAGCTGGCATCTGACGGTTCTCACCCTGATTTAGAATAGCCACACAATGCACAATGCCTGGCATATTGGAACCAGTGGCCCTGGAATAGGAAAGCTAACTCAAAGCTCTCTGAGGTGCCCCGGACGCACTCCCTGTGGTGACTCCGTGCTCTCCACTCTGTGCAAAGTGCCTGAGCGAGATGTGCTCGGGTGTGAACCGAGCGCCACACATGTTCACCACACACTCTGTGTGTGAGTCCCAAGCAGCTCCGGGAATTCGACACCACTTCTTTTTCCTAGATACG
This sequence comes from Glaucomys volans, assembly GCA_020662805.1. NCBI lineage: Eukaryota > Metazoa > Chordata > Mammalia > Rodentia > Sciuridae > Glaucomys > Glaucomys volans. Next base: position 580,332 of record JAJEJO010001280.1, read on the forward strand.
GCATTTCTATTCCACTTCTACAGAATTTCATCCAAAGTTGTTTGTGTTTGAAGATCATCAGTCTCTCTCTCTCTCACACGCACACACACACACACACACACACACACAACCACATAACACAGCACAGAAAACAACACACACGACAGGTCACCACGTAAAGACAGTTTAAAAAAAGATTCATCACTATAATGCTCTAAGTAGCAATACTTCTCTTTGAACTCAGATTTATAATTGTTGTGAATATTCAATCAATCAAAATATAAGTGCATTGCAAGTTTGATAAAGGTATAAATATATAAACTTTTGTTGGAAAACCATCACCTGATGTCATGACCTGGGCATTTGTCGTCAGTTCTGCAAATCCATGCAGACGTGCTTTCTGCTACAACTAGCCAGGGTGCACGTAAATCCTACTCAATGTTTTCGAATTTCCGTAGAAAAAGAGCTGAGATTCACTCTCCATAGTGAGCAGGTGGCCTGTGGGGACGTGGGGCTTCATGGTGGCAGTGCTGCTCCCTCCTCAGAGCTCCTTTCCCTGACACCAGGAAGCAGGCTCTATTCTGTGACAGGGGAAACGTGCTTTGCCACCTGCCCCAGACATGGATGACGACTCAGGACTGGCCAGCAGTGCCCCCTGTGGACCCCGTGCATGGTTCTAAAGACAAACCAGAGCCCGGCAATGCTGAGCTTTCTTCCCGTAAACACACCCATACCGTTATTTACAGAATTCACTTTTTTCCTGGTATCAAAAATCATACTAAGAATTTATCACTAACCTTAACTTTATTATATTTCTTCCCCTCTTCCATTTCCTTGCTGAATATCTTCGCTGTCCTGAGGCCTTCTGCTGCTCATTTCCTTGGTGCATCCTGCATTCACTCTTTCTTGAGGTTTTCTGCACACTTCTTGGCCCCTGGAGAGACTGCTGAGAATCCCTCTGCAGTCCAGGCTGCATGCTGGCTCTCGGGACCTCAGGCACCTGAGGTCTGGATTGCGGTGCCTCCTTTCTCTTGCTGGTTCCTCGTGGGGACTGCCAGGCTTTCTCCCTCCTTCCTCCTCTGCTGTGTGAGGCTGGGGAATCTGACTCTGTCTTCCAGATCTCAAGCACATTCTCTTTCCCCTGACTTTGCCCCTAGATGCAGGTTTCTTGCTGTGAACCAGACACCAAAATAAAACTGAAGGAGAGCAGCAAAGATCAGAGATTACTACATCAGCAGAAAACGTAAAACCAAAGAGACGGGAGAAGCCCCTGAAGATCTCCCAGGAGATGGAGCTCTGGAACCCAGGTGATGGAGACAGGAACCTGTGTCTTCTTAATTTTATGCCTTACTGAGTTACTGAAATGTGTTGTTAAAGACATAAGCCACCTGATGATGGCACTAGATCATCTGTCAACTTTATGAAAGGAGAGAATGAAACCTGTCTGTATTTAGCGAATCACTGTGTCACCCATTCTTAAAGTCCTTGACCCCTCCAGAGTCTGGAGGAAGGTACCCCCCAAGGCGTCTGCTCAGAATGAACTGTCAGCTCTTATTACCAGCAGTGTTTGGTTGAGAATGCCTCATGTTATCCAATGTTCTGAAAAGGCAGAGTGAATATTAGCCACCCCCTGGCATGGTCAGGCAGCGATGCCCCCATCTTTCCCCAGCCCTGTACCTGTGTTCAAGCACCAGCACCCACAGTATGCTGGCCTGAGCCTGGCCTGCAGCTGGCTCTGGCCAACAGGACATCCCATGACCCCAGGGGGACTGGAAAGGGGTCTCTCATGGGCATGCTCTCATTACTACCCAGGAACCCCAGCTGGGGGTGACTGAAGCTTAGGCAAGCTGGCAGGACCTGGAGCCACTGCCCAGTCAGACCAAGTGCTGTGGCAGCATGCAGGGTGACCATCCAGCAGGTGGGCAGCCTCCCAGCCCAGCCACCTCCAGCCAGCTGGATGCAGACAGGTCATCCCAGACAAGACAAGTCATCCTGGCTCTGGTAAACAGAACTGTCCAGCTGGTTATTTGACCTGTGAGCAATAATAAGCAGGTGCTCTTTTAAACTTGTGAAATTGGGGTTGATTTGTCCAACAGCAAACTGTTAACAGATAAAATGTGAGTTTCAATGATTTTGCCAATACATTATTTCCGTTATGTTATCTGCTGTTCATATTACTTACTTCAATTAGCCGACTCTGCCTTCTGTGTAACCTATTTGGTAAAAATCCAACTGACTTATATTCCAAGCAGCAAAATAAGTTTTATATTCTGTGAATAAAAGTCCAATTACCTTTTTCAATTAAGGTCAATATCTTAGCACATATCATTGAATATGGCTTGTTAGATAAATTAAAAAACCAATAAGAATTAAAATTTCTCAATTTAATATCACTGGTATATGTTCCAAATACCATCCAGAAGCAAGAATAAATTTATATGCAGTTATTCTTTGCTTTACATTTAGTTATGCAATCTAAGATGTAAATTGAATTTAAAATCTTCAATGAAGTGAGAAAAATAATATAAGCAAATTGTTTTTTTAGTAAATATAAATACATTCACGTGTTTATAAATAATGGTGTTCAGATTTCAGAAATTATTAAATGACATTAATTTTTCAAAATTTGTAAATTAGTCATTAGATCATGAGATGTCAGGATCACTTTTATTCTATGTGTCATGCAAAAGAAAGATCGAGACTTCTTAGGGCTTGATTGGTCCATGACCTAGCATGCGATTTTACTTCTAATAGGGGGTAGGAGATATTTAACTTTGCATGAGATGAAATAAGGTGAAGATTGCCTGTAAATGGAATGAATGCTTCATGATATGATTTGCTAAAGTTGATTTGAACTATTTTTTTGAAGAAGCATATTTATGTTAATGAAATACAACTTCCAAGGGTGGGATTTTTTTCTCAGCTACATTTTAAAGAATGAACCCTGCTACACTGCATCAACTGAGTCTCGGAAGGTGATTTTCTCTTCTAGGGTTGTGGTTGAGCATAGTTAAAACAATGCTTTAAATTCAAGTATAAGGGGAAAACCAAACTTATACGATAGAGTTGTATAAAATTTCCAAATAAAATATTCTCAAAACGTTTCTGGAAACTATTTTAGATCAGATTTTGTGTTTGAAATGAATACTACCTCCTCCTGACAAAGACTTTTAATGATCTCTTCAAATTCTTGATAGTCATGCTGATGTGAAGATCCATTCAAATAGGGTGATTAGAAGGGCAACCAAATACAGCAATTCAAATGTTCTAATAATCAATTTTTATTCACATCTGTAATGTTGAATTAATTAATTTTCTTGGTGATACTGCGAATAGATTTTCAAACTACTCAAACTTTCATGTCAAGAAATTTTAGGTGACGTTGAAGTTCGTGTTCATGGAAAAGGCGAGTGTACTTAGGGAAGTCCCCTGGGTGCTGGGCGAGGCACCCCTTAGTGGCCTCTGGCTGCAGAGGGGAGCAGCCTGTGCTGGCTGTGAAGATGGCGAGTCAGGGCCACATTCTGGCAGTGGCCACGGGTCCCCTGTTGGCCTTTCTCCCTGGCACAGCTGAGCCGCCACCCCTGGAGTGGCAGGCCTCCTCCTTGGGACACCTGGAGAACAGCTGCACCGGCTCATGGTGAGCGGTCCTGTGCTCTGCAGCAGCTGGATGAGACGGGGCCCGGGCACTCCAGGCTCCCCCCAGCAGGCTGTGCCAGGAGCCTCTGTTCCCCCTCTGCTGGAGCAGCCCTGAAGAACCTCCACCTGGCTGGACCAAGTTCGCTTCCAGAAGAGGTGGGGCTGGTGAGTGCTGCAGGTGTCCCTTGGCACACTGGTGCCCACCCTTCAGAGCCCGCCTGGACCGAGTTCTGGAGGCCAAGAGGTCGGTGCTTTCCTGGCACTGCCTCCTCTTGTGAGCAAGACGGAGCTCTCTGGGCTTCCTGGGTCTGACTCCAGTCTTCCCTCACGCGCTTGCTTCTTACTCTTTCCTGCTCTCTGCTCCAGTCACATGGACAGCTTCCTGCACTCTACAGCTTCTGGTCACCAAAGCATTGCCCGTGGGACAACTCCACCCGCATCTCCATCTCCACCATCCCCGCCTACTGACATCTTTCTGACCTAAATTAGGCTAACCTGTGACTTGGGTCATCATTCTGCAATTCTGAAAATATTTTGTAGTTCTATGGCGCACTGAATATTTTCTTGTTTTATAGTTTTGCTTTTCATATGTCTGATTTTCCTGCCAGAGAGGTTGAAGGGATTCTTACTGGCCCGGGGGCCTCTCAATGCCTATTACAAAATACATGCTCCGTAGGCAGCTGTCGGGAATGGATTCAGCTGTTAGTAACTGTCAGCAAACCACAGTAGCAAGACTGGCTACTTGAAAAACATTTATGTGAAGTTCTACATGTCAATTAACATCCCATTTCAACTATTTGGAGCCCTGACAATAGACCCACTGTGTACTGACGCAGCTGCACTTGCTGTCATCTGCACCCTGCCTTCAGACGCAGCTATCGAGACCCGAGGTTTGATCCTGGCAAGACATCAGACACAAGAAGTGTCCAAGGTCCTTCACCACCTGCTGAGGGCCCATCTGTAGGAAGCCCATTTTCCTGAAATAAGGAAATCTCTGCAGGTATCTTATTCACATCCTCAACACACGGTGCAATTCATCCTAACCAGAGCACAGGGGCTCCGAACATGACCGTTCTCACCTGACGGTGTCCACGCTGAGGAGATGTCTGACCACCGCGTCTCTGAGCACCAGGTCAGCTGCCTGGTCTGCCTATACTCAGGCAGAATCCCTGAAGCAGGCAGTGTTATCTCCCTTCACAGATAAGGAAAAGCGAGCCCTCCTGCCTTACTTGGAACATGTTGGTCATAGCATGAATGAAGGAATTGAGGATGGAGGCGGCGAGGTGTCTTGTAAGTCACCAACAGGTCTTGGAAACCCTATGTGCTTCCTCTTTGTGTTGCAGTGTGTGGACAAAGACCTTCTCTCAGGAGTGCATGTTGCTCTTTGTGATATTCAAGTGCTCTGTCGTCTGTGCACCTTTTACCATGGGGATAAACTGAGCAGCAAAAGTACTGGGGAAGAGGTTTTGAGGCGTGTGTGTCTGAGAAACAGAACAACGTGACCTTTGAGGGCCTCCCCCAGGTTGTTGCCAACGTTTTATCTTCAGACCTAACGAGAGACGCTGGGACACATGCCCTGGTGGCTCCAGCAGCCCTCTGGGCTTGGGAGACTGGCAGTGCATGAACCTGTGTCACTCCTTCAGCAGGAGGGGCTGAGAGTGCACCTGCAACCCCGCTTGGCCCCCCTGTCGGGACGGCAGAGTGGCAGGGTCCTGAGGTCCCTGCACTCAATAGTGACAGAGACCCTGGAGATACGGAGCAGGAATGAGATGAAAGTTTTGATGAAATGGCAACCCTTGCACATTATACGAGTGGGACCAGGCAAGTGCTGCCCCTCCACCTTGGGACCGTGCAAAGTAGCAGTGTGGGCGTCGATTCCAGAATAGCCTACCATAGTGATCTCTGCTGGGCCCCGGAGAACACCAGAGCCCGGGAGAGCGTGGGACACGTGGATGGAGCCAGGGTTCCACTGCAGTTGGCAGACTTACAAACGGGCCCACCAGCAACAGTGCTGTGATAGATGTTGGCTTTGACTTCTGCAGGCCTTTGCCAGCTCGGATTGCTACTTTGAAATCCGCTGGAGTATTAATAAAATGTTAACAATGTAGAGTGATCACGGGTTATCTTCAGTCAATTCTAAAGCAGTCTAGATGTATCACGAGCTAATTCCATGAAAATTGATCTTTAATAAGATATCTTCTTTAATTTTATTTGATATTAAACATACATGTACACACTTATACCTGTGTATGTTTATGTGTACACACATACATGCACATATAGAAAATTTGCCATATTTTAATAATGAAAAACAATGTCAGCTATCACATCTTTAATTAAAAACTCAATTCTGAAAACTTACTGAGATATACTTATTACCTAGTATTTGATACACATTTCCTGAATATTAAACATTAATTAGAAATATTCAAAAGCTTAAATATTAAATTTGTAGCAGAAATTCATGCTTTACTGTGAATTATTTTAGTTGTCTCACTTAGCTTTAATTCTCAGATCTTATTTTAATTTTTAAATTGATACACAGATCATTGATTTTCGATTTCCGACAGCTCTGCAGCGTGCTTGCATACCAAGGCCAGGTGAGTGGCAAGGAATGACGGACAGTGGAAGGCCAATTCCTTCTACCTGGGTGTTTTGAAAATTAAAGAACTCAGATTGAAATTGAACACGTTATATTTTGTAGTATTCCATTTTAAATTTTGAATTTTTTGGAACCTGTTTAACTAGCTTGATGAAGTCATTCCACAGTATATTTTATATTTCAAAGCTTCATGTTATACATGATAAAAATGTACGATGTTATCTATCAACTTAAAAAATTTTTAAAAAGTGATTTGGTGTTTTATCTGTGACTTTTTCTGGGATTATCAACAAAATACTCATCAGAGTAGGTTTTTGAACAGATTCCAATGTCACAAATGCTTTTGTTTTTTATTTTTTAGTTCTCCACTTTTCTGGCCAATTTTTTAGAAAACCTCTAAACTGGCCTCCCTGACATGGCCTCTGTCCTGCCCTCCTCTGCAGAGGCAGGAAAAAGCCAGGGGCTGAGAGGGTGCCGCGTGGCTCTTCCGTCCTCCTGATGGAGCAGGATGAACCTCACAGGCAGCAGGCCTTCGGTGTCGCGCTACAACCCGACGGGCAATGCTGGAGCCGCAGCAGGATCACTGTCTGTCTCACTTTAGCACCATCGCTTGCTTTTAATAATGTGCTAATGGGAGGGGACACGGATGCCATTTGTGTGATCCTTTGTTCTGGCTGAGGAATAACTGATACTATCTAATGAATATGCAAATACCTCAAGGCTCCTTATTAGTGGTGTCTGAGCCATCTGTTCTGGAAAAGAGCTCTTGAATATTTGCCACATCAAACTCTACGAATGCGTGCAGATAACTGTTCAAAAACCTGAGTACTTACTCTGTGTATTTTAATGAGTCTAGAGTTTCCCTACCATCAATAAAGGAGACAGCTTCCCTACACTGAAATTAGTGGTTCAAATGAAATTAAATGGACTTGATATTTCACAAGAAAAAATGACAAGAATAGCAGTGTTTTAAATTAGCTGACCCATGGATTTTAGAATCCCACATTTTTGAGTAGAGCCAAATTTACCAGGTCTGAATCTACCAAATGCAGTCCTTAAACGGACGTGTGTTTTTTCCTGTGCATGTACAGCTGATGTGACACACTCAGCATTCGGGGGACTTGCAGTGTGAAGGGCGTGTTTCTGCTGGCCTTTTATAGATGTTAACAAAAGCTTTGAAAATAAAGAAGGTAGGATGAAAAACATGGAAATTCTTACTCCAGATGTAAAGCTCTTCTGTAGTGAAATTGCAAATAATGAAAACGAACTGCAGATAAGTTTCCTTCTACTTTTATCTCACTTTCTTCAAAATTCCTTAGTCCAATTTCTAACAGTGCTTGATTTTCCCAGGTGCTCCTTCACTATCCAGTTTGATGGTGGATAAATCATGACCCAACACTATTTATGTCTTTTGTCTATAGGAGTGAATAAAAAACAAAACAGAACACCTATTTTATGCATATCTGTTTGTGAAGACATATATTCTCCCTTAAAAACCATATTCCCTCATAAACTAAATGTGATTTTATATATGAATATGTCTGACATTCATTTACATTAAAATTTAGAGCCACTTTGGCCAGTTCCTTCTGATGTCAAAATTCCTTAAATAAGAACCCATTGGGCTTGTTTCCACTTCCCCGGCTGTGGAAGGCTGTCGGGGGTCCTCCAAACACCAGCTCAATTTTGTGGTGCCAGAGACCCTGACTTGCCCGCTGCTTGTCCTCTGTCTTAGGCCTTGTCCACTCTGGCTGAGCCTTCACACTCTCATCAATTCCTGTCCTGGCAGGGCGTCCCTGGCGTCCCTGCACCCTGGGCAGCAGCTCTCCTGAAATCGCTTCTCTCAGTGGTCCACAAGCTAGCCCCCATGGCTGGTGCACCCCCAGAGCATGGAAGGGCATGCGCCCTGCCCTCTGAGAGGCACAGACATTGTCCCAGCCCTTCCTCCTCTTACCCTGACCTTTGGGGTCACTCATTTGGAGAATTCTCTGCTGAGGAGTAGACACCTATCCATGCTCCCAAATTTCATAGGACAGATAACGGCCCAGCAGTCCCTCTTGCTGTACTGAACAGACCAGGCAGCCCCGCTCAAAAGACCTTTGCCACAACAAAGCTTCTCTTCTTGTGAGAAAGGTCGGTGCACAGATTGCAGCGAACACTTCTGCAGAGGGCATTGTGGCCTGTAGCTGCCTCTTCTATGTAAATGCCAGGTTTGCAGAAAAAACTTGTAAAACCTCTGGGTACTCTAAAAAAAAAAAAAAGGAGCAAAAAGCACTTGTTATGAAAACCTTCAAGCCCCTCCTCCCACGGGACACGAAGTTTAAAGCACTTGAGCCTGGAGAGTTTGAGGCAATAGCCCCCTTTGGGCTCTGCACCCTGTAAACCTGCTTCCTGAAAATTCCCTGGTGCGCAGCCTCTTCTGTCCAGCTCAGGACTGGGTGCGACTGCTTCCGCAGCTCTGAGCAGGGTCACTGCGCTGGTCGACATCACCCAACTCCTGTGCAGCTCCGTCTGCTCACCTTTGGCATGGAGAAGGTGAAGTGGGGAAGCCTGAGTCAGCTCATGTAAGACGCACAGCAAGGAGGTCGGTGGACACTAGGGTGCCCTTGGGCTGGTGCTGGCGTGCCCACCATGGCATCTTGAGGCCCCTCATTTGTGCTGAAGGAGCGGTCGACTCCTGCCCCCCTCCCCTGCTGCAATGTAGAGTCCTTTATTCCTGCAAAGTCCCTTCAAAGAACGCTCTCTAGTAAACAATTGGAATTTGTTTATACAATGTGGACTCCGGAGCGTTGTCTGCTGGTTCGGTGAGGATATGCATGGTAAACCCTCAAGGCTTGTTCATGGCTTCCTTCTGTGACACTTGGTGACTTGGGGCCTTAGCAATCAGCTCTGAAGCCCAAGATGAAATTCCAAGATGCTGGGAAGAATCGCTTCCATGTGGCCTCATCAAGGAGGACACACAAGGTCTGCACTGGCAGAGCCGGTGAGCTGGGGTGAGCTGGACGGCGGACCCGGCACCTGCGGGCGCCTTCTGGGAGGGCTGTGGGGGAGAGGAGAACGCTGCTCTTCTTTTCCGAACCAGGGCTTTCTGCACCAGTGTTCATCTGCATGCGGGGAGAGCCTGGGCCATGAGGCTAAGTCTCAAGTGACTGGAAGGGAGGTTAGGTTCTCAATCGGGCATCCGTAAGAGCAGCTGCCAACCAAACACCATATCAGACCAGGTGACAAAAGGAGGATGTCAACTAACCTGGGAGCAATTCTTAGATAATTCACAATGTGCCCTCTTACTGAGCAATAGCAGCTCGGCCGGTGTGGGAGGGAGGGTGGCCCCACAGCTGTCCACATCCTGGTTCCCGGTTGCAGGGAGAGGAGGTTGGGCGGCGTGGGGAGGCTGGGAGGTCAGTCCAGTAAGTGGACGGCTTCCCGGAGCCCCCAGGCAGGCTCTGCCAGGCTGGCTGTAGCCCCTCGAGGCCACGTGGCAGTCAGAGGGCTGTGTGAGCTTCCCTCGGGGCGAGGCTGGTGATTAATTGCTCAGCGGTGGTAGCAAAGCAGCACAGCTTCCGATGCCAGGAGGTAAGTGCTTCGAGAACCATCTAGAAATGGAAGCCCAGGGACACTGGCTGGGAGAATTTGAGGAGAAAGAGAGGAAGAGCCCAGAAGGCCTTGAAGCACAGGACAGGAGACTGACCCGAGGACTCAGAAGGCTGTGAGCAGTGGGCAGAGAACCCGAGTCTCCCCGGAGAACACCCGACTCCCCAGGAGTGCACGTTGCTGCCTGGGTGAGGGCTCCCAGGGAGCGAGGCCAGCTGAGGGCCAGGGAGGGAAAGGGGACCTTCCTACACTGGCAGAGGCCTGGCGGACCTGGTCCTGGGATTCCCCAGGGAATCGCAAATTCTAAATGAGCAAGCTGGACACTGGGCAGAGGTGGTGTCCATCCAATGTTGGTGGCACCCTGCTTCCCCTTCCTGCTGGTAGTAAGATGTGAAGAGGGGGATAAATTAAGGGTCCAAGACTCAGTTTGAGCCATGCCCAGCCTTTCTGAATGGCAGAAGTTTCTGAAATGGAGATGCTGACTGGCAGGTGCTTTGGAGAAAAGGCCCCAGGATGGTGGCGTCCTTCCTGCTGATAGCTGGGGATATTCAAAGGCCAGAGTCTTCAGTTGGGTGAGAGGCTCTTTGAAAAGGTAGGTTCTGGCCAACCAGAGAGTATCCAGGAAGCGAAGGGTGTTGCCACTCTGTCCCTCCCCAGAAGCCACCAACAGGGAGAAGAGCTCGGAGGATCGGCCACCACCTAGCCTCCTGCTACTGGGGTGGACCTTGCAACATGCACAGGAGATGACCAAGGCTTTTGAGAAAATTTTACCAGCAGAAACGTATCAACCAACGGGTGCAACTGGTATTACAGAGCTCCAGGGGCACCGTCTCTTCAGGACCCAGGGACATTCAGCAGGGCAGCCAACCTCTTTCTATCAATTGTTCAGCAAACATCTTGACAATATGATTGCACTTGTGGGTTTGCTGAATCTGCTCTGTAGTTCTATCAGTTTTTACAACATGCATTTTGAAACGCTGCTGTTAGTCACATAAATATTTAGAGGTTTTATTTCCTCCTGATGGTGTGGCTCTTTTGTCAGTAGGAAATGACTCATTTATCCTAAGTAAAATTCTTGGCTCTGAAATTTACTTTGTCTGATAGGAGCACTTTTTAAACACTACTTCCCAGAGTATCTTTTCATCCTTTTCACTTCAGTCCATGTGCCTTTGTGTTTAGAGGGGTCCCCTCTGGGCTGTGGCTGGACTCCTGCCTTGCTGGGTCGGGTCTCTCATCTCCCTGTGATGGCCGCCCTCCCTCGTTCTTGTCTGGTCTCTTGAAACACAGCTTCCTGCAAGTTGCCCAGCTCTTTGGTTGTCTCAGGCACAGGCCTGATCCGGGTCCTTCTTGTTACTTTCTAACCAGGTGTTGAAGTTGGATGTATGATCATCGTGACCTGTCAATCCCGTTCTTGGGAATTTAGCCAAGTGAAGTAAAACCTGCGTTCGTGGTAGACACGCATGCGAGTGTCTGGAGAGCTTTATTCAGAAGCATTCAGATTTGGAGGCGACATAAATGTCTTGCACTTGGGACATTCATGAATAAGCATGGCACATCTGTACAACGAAATACTGTTCAGCAACGCAAGGAAAAACATGGACGGACCTCACATGCATTACAATAACTTAAAAATGACTTTGAGAAGCACTCACAAGTGTCCATGCTGCGTGACTCCATCCACGTTGCACCACGGGCAGGAGGCCCTGCAGTGACCATCTGGGATGGCGTCAGGGGAGAGCATCGCCACAGAGGGCACAGTAACCAGAGTCCAGACTTGAACTGCACCCCAATGACTGCATTCGGTAATCATTTAATTTTTAACTTGATTCAAGTTTTTGGTACTGGGGATTGAACCCCAGGTGCTGTACCACTGAGCCACATCCCCAGCCCTTTTTCATGTTTATTTTGAGACAGTGTCTTGCTCCATTGCTTAGGGCCTCACAGAGTTGCCCATTCTGAGCTCAAACTTGATCCTCCTGTCTCAGCCTCTCCCGTTCCTGAGACTGCAGGCATGTGCCAATCTGCACAGCCATATTTGATTATTTAGTGATATTTATATTATCAAGTTTTATTATTATGTTTATTTGTTAAAACTCACAGAGCAAGAAAATAATATCAGAAATTTAATAATATCAGAATATTAGCACTGCAAAAAAAAACCACTATAAACAGAACAATGTGTAAACAGAGTCAAACAAAATTTATAAGTAACACCAATTTAAAAACCCAACCAGGCATTGTGTCAGAGGCAAGGCGTTAGTAAGAGAGCAAAGAAGGCCTCCTGACACCATCAGTCACAGGTGTGCAACTGGACGTCTGCACTAGCAGTCCCCCCTGCCCTGCAGAGCCAAGGGTCCCAGGACGTTTGTTCTTGTTATTGGTAAATGCTTTCCAACTGGGACCAACCAGACATTCAATTCAGATTTTAGATGCTCCATAATAATAACTAACGCACACGGAGCCCTGCCCAGTAGTGAGGATGCCAGGCCAGTGCTTTCACTTCAGCCCCTCCTGGGTCCTCTCAGGATGTGTGGTTATGACTGCAAACTCCACGCAGATGAGGAGAAGACACCCAACTTACCCATGGAGCTCATCTTGCACGTGAGCAGAGGAGACGGGAAAATAAACCTTTTATAATAGAAAGAAAACAGTCATGAGCACAAAATGCGGAAGAAACGTGGCAGCAAGGAAAGGTGACAAGTTTCCTCTAAGAATATGAATCAACAGTTTTTAAACATTGTTGAATAGAATTCAAGAGAGAGCTGATGGACAGGTGCCAAGGTCAAGTAAGATGTACCTGCAGAGGGCCAGGGGGACGACGGTGGAGAAACCTAAGTTGGAAAGTTGAAAGATGTTGGTAGAAAATCAGGAGACACTTCTCAGGGCTCTGTGGGGCAGAAACAATCACTTTCAATGGCAGAACGATCCATAATTTTAATAAAGAAAGAAGTGATCCTATCAAGGAGGAATGCATTTACTTATTGCACCAAGGATGCAATTAAGAGAAGTCAGTGCTCATGCCAACAGGCGGGAGAAGGGTCTCCACAGCGTTCAGTGCAAGACAGTGAGCTTCCTATTGTCTCCTCATGCCCACAGCTCTGGGGTACTGGACTGGGAGCCTCTGAGGAGGCCGTGAGCAGCACCTGAACATCAGGCTGTGGACCACTACGGCTGTGAATGTCCACTGATCAGAGGAAACCAGCACACTTCACAAAAACTTCACAAATGCCTTTACGCGTTGATGCCATTATTACACTTCCGGAAGGAAGTTCGTCCTCAGCAGTTGACCCACGTACAGAAGAAAAGTGGAGGCAGACATCAGCATAAGAATCTCTCATCCCTGGGATCCCAGGTCACTTTGCAAATTGCATTCAAATGATTTGTTTGACTACTTGTCTCCCACCGACAGTGAACTCGGCAGGGTAGCTTAATTATCTCTCTATGGCCAGTGGGAGTGTCACTTGTCAGAGTCCTTGGCTGTGCTGAGTTAGAACATCAGCACTAAACAATGCAATATGGTTTACACTCGTGAGGCAGTGGCCAACACCAGAGTATGCAGATATTGGAAATGCTGTGAGAAATACGGTCCATTCACTTCTTGAAATATTGAGTCCATTAAGATGACATTCAAGGTAAAGTGCAAGGTGGTAAAACATCACAGCCAGGAGGCGTCTGCCCTGCTCACCACCGTGGGAACCGGAGATGACGTGGAAACGCCAAGGGTGCTTGCCGCGGTCGCCTACCATGTGGGTGGCTTATTTTTCCTAATTCTTTAAGTTTTCCAACTTTCAACTTTAATTAACATGTTTTCATAGCTTAGATTGGGAAAGAATAAACATTTAAAAACAAAAATAGCAATTTATGTCTTGTTCGTATTTGTTCTTTACATACTGTATGACAAACAGATTAAGGAAATGGTCTCTATAATTAAAACACAACATTGTTAGTCTATGTATCTAAGACATGGGTAATTTGCTACATTAACTAGGAAAGGAGTTTAACATATGGTGTAATTTTGAGTCTATTACAAAAATAAAATATGAAACATTGTTAACATTGTTAACAGAATAAAGGGCCTGATTATATCCATTTAAGACAGAACAATGGCCATATAAGTGCTTATAAAGCGAATAAAAGACATCAAGTAGAGACTCACAGGCAGAAGACCTGCGTGGATAGCATGGTACCTGAGGCCCATGGTGGTACTTTTAATTTCCATTCAAACTTGAATTACTGGATTGAGTCATGGTACGTATGGATGACTCATTTATGACTTGTGTTTTAGTTACATTGCACACACATTTTATGGAACCATTTCCTACGGTTTCTATAAAGTGGGTCTCTATTTATAAAATTCCAAATTACATGTGACTTTTAAAAGAATTTATGATGTGCTCCTATAGAAAGAATTTTAACTCAACATTATGATATTTTAAATCAATTTTCAAAAAAATCTTCCTCAGAGGAAAAAAATAGAATTTTTTCATGTTACCAAATCAAAATAGTATTGCAAAGTGCTAATCAATTTTTTTTTTTGGGGGGGGACTGGGATTTGAACTCAGGGGCACTTAACTACTGAGCCACATCCCCAGCCCATTTTTGTATTTTTTAAAAATTTACAGACAGGGTCTCACTGAGTTGTTTAGGACCTCGATATGTTGTTGAGGTTGGCTTTGGCCTCCTGATCCTCTTGCCTCAGCCTCCTGAGCTGCTGGGATTACCAGCATGGCCACAACACCTGACCCAAGTCGCTGTTTGATATAGCAGTCTGTGAGAGCTGAAAGCCAAAATGCACCTTTCTAAACAGATGCCATCTTATGGAGAACCCTGACTTCTAGTAGTTTCCTCCTTCTTCTTGGACTTCTCTGAAGAGGCCCAGCTCTGTCATGGGAATGCTCATTTTAAGCTGAGGAAAACCGCAGTTTCAGAAACAGCTGCAGCAGCCCAGGGAACATGGGGGCAGTGGTGTGCGGTGCCGACTTGTTTGCCCGTCTCGTTGCCCTTTTCGCCTTGTGCTAAATGAGTAAGACCAAAAGGTCAAGGATCTGCCTCATCCAGCACCTGCAGCCACGAGCAAGCTGCATCCCAGGGAGGTGGAGCAGAGAGAGAGGAATCTGTCCTGCAGGGCATGGCGCTGTGTGCCGACCCTGGGCGGTGTCACTGGCAGAGAAGCCGAGGATCATCTCACCTGACATCAGTACAGAGTGGCTTACTAGGAAACAAGTTGAGCCTAGAAAGTGACAGTTTGCACAGGGCAGGAGGACCTTGCTCCTCATAGAGTAGTTGGCTGCAACAGAGGACTGGAAGCTTACCCAGGACTGAGAAAGCCCCAGGGCCGTGTGACGCAGAGCCTGGATGAGGGCTGTGAAACCTGGCACCGCAGCCCTGCTCCTCCGAGGAGCACTCAGGAGGGGCCCCGGCTCAGCCCAGCCCTGACCTTGGCTGTTTTCCGTAATGGTCACTTTCCCCTCAACTTACAAAGAAGGAGCAGAGGAGGCAACACCCGTCCGCCAGAGGAGCGGATCCTGCTGAAGAGCCGCAGCGCGGCAGCCTGGGAGCTGCTGGACCCTGCGGCTCTCACCTGCACGCGGCCGGCCAGAGGCACCCCTGTGGCCCCAGTTCTGCGAGGGAGGGTCTGGCAGGAATGCAGCTGTGAGTTGAGGGGGACGTGGCGTGTTGAAATAATCACTAGCGTTAGCAGCAGGGCGTACGCTGAGAGTTGCTGTGCTCCTAGGGCTCATGTCAAGTAGAGCTCTTCCTAAAAGTGACATCACCCTTGTTTCAGAAACGACAGAAAGGAAGCTTAAAAAGCCTGACCCAACCTTTGACAGCTGTTGGGTCTTGAAAGACAAGCAAGCCATCCCCTGGGTTCTCAGCCTTGGCCTGACCCCTAGCTACACAACCTTTCGGCTTTGCAATGGAGCAGTGTGGGAGGCCTGGGTCTCAGGCTGGTCTGAAGGTGCAGAACAGGACAGAGGGGTGCATTTGCCCAGCTCTTCACAGCAGCCAGTTCCATTCTGGCTGTGGCTGTGTTGACCTTGGCCGGACGGCGGCGTCTGCTTCTGTCTGAGCACTCCCACGCAGACGTCCTGCAGAAGCAGAGACCCCCAGACCCCTGCACTTGTATGAGCACAGACGAAGGCCATCAGCTCCTAATGTCCGCTTCGGAACACAGCTCTCCTCCTGATCGTTCAGTAATGGGGAGCTGGTTAAATGAATCATGTGTATTTTACAATGTGCAGCCGTTAAAAAGCGCATTTCATGAGAACATCAGTAGCATTAAAAATCACTTAGGATCAACTGCAAGGCAGAACACTGAACCCATTGTATAGAGGCTTATTTTCTCCTTTTTATTTAAACATGTAAATAAATACATATGTAAAACAAACAACAGAAAAGTCAAGGGTGACTCTCAGGATGGTAGGATTTAGGTGATTTCTAATGTTTTTCTTCATCTTGCTCCATTTTCAAATATATCTGCTAAGAACATATGTATAATGGGAAAATGATACTTATAATCTTTTTTTTTGTTTTGAGAAAATTATACAGTACATGCTATTAAAAATGATGAGGAAATATGAAGAAAGGAAAACATCCCAAGTCCCCTCCCTGGAGAATGGCCCCTCTACACGGTGACAGCAACTCTGGAATCACTTTCTTAACTTGTGCCCACTCTGTTTTGTGCATAGTCACATAGTAGGTGCTTTTCTATGAATCTTATTTTTACCCAGTATCAAAACTCTGTAGTGTAATAAAATATTTGCATCACCAATTTTATGAGGCTCTAGGGGATAGTATGTGTATTAAAGTACTCATTTCTTACTAGTAGAAATCTAAGTTCTAATTCTTCTTCATTTTAAACCATACTTGGTTAATATTTGCTTATACATTTTCAAAATTGTACTGTGCTTAGAGTTGCAAAGTTGTATGAAAAAGGTAACAAAATGTGTGAAAAGGGTAACAGTGTGTGAGCCCCGGCGGCATGCACTCACCCGCTCGCGCGCGGTCAAGGCCGGCCCGGCTCCTGTGCCCTGCAGATGGAGGTCTGCCCTGCAGACTCCCGAGCCAGGCCCTGCTGACCAGCTGGCTCACCGTGCAGCCTGCTGCCGCTCAGGCCCCCTGGCAGGCCCCTGGTTCCAATGCCAGTGTCCCTGCTCTGACCTGCTGCCTTCACCGAGGTCTGTTCACAGGCCTCCTGCCCACCATCCCCTGGTCCTTTGGCTGCTCTGGTGCGGGAGGGGGGCAGTCCTTTCCAGAGGCGGAGCGGGCCGGGGTGCTCACACCCCTCTTGCCAGTGGGCTCCATGAGGAAGTGATGGACATTGCCTCTGAGGTGCTGGGCGGCTGCCGGGCAGCAGCCAGGCCCTCACACTCTGCCTGCCTTCCTGTTCAGGACACCTTTCCTCTCAGAACTTGGCTGCATCCTCTGGACTGTGGCAAAGCCATCGAGGCCACCAAGTGCACCGTAATGCCTTTGCTTCTTGCTCCTCATTGTAACTACAGGCAGCCAGAGGTCCAGGCTGTCCCCCGAGTGGCAGCTCATCTGCGTGCTTTCTGACCGTTCCAGGGGCTGTGCTACACTGTTGCGCTCTCATGAAATGTTCTATTTAAAAATGCGTGTGATGATTTTGATCGAAGGGTTCTCCCAGACAGGCCTCAGAGACATTCCCAGGCTTTCCTGGCTCTCAGGCCTGCGTCCGTTTTACTTCACGCACATGCATGAGAACAGAAAGTCCCGCGGGAGGGAGTGACTTTCGCACTCACCTCTCCACGATTCAGGTGTTTCATCTTGGGTCTGGGTGCCACGGACACGAATGGAACTCTAACATGAACATCCGTTGTCACCTAACTTGTTACCTGGAAAACTGCTGCCAACTCGGGACGTCAGCTTCCGTCTCCAGGGTTAAAGTGACCATGGGTTCTGATGGCTGAGGAATCCAGTCCAAGAGCTCAGGGACACACAGGATTAATGCAAGGGAGGAGAGCAGAGTGGAGATGAGGAGGAGAGGTCCCACTCCATCTCAGAGCATTTCATGTGACCCACGATACGGCTGAACTCTCCTTGAAACTCCACGATATCTTGGTGTCCTTCCAAGCTCAGCCATCCCACAGCCTGGCCACTGGTGAAGGAGCCCGTGGGCTGCTGTGTGTGATCACTCCTCCCTGGCTGTGTGACAGGGCGATTCCTCACTGGTCTGGCGTGCTGGCCCTTCGTCGCTGCACTTGCAGGCCGTCCGAGGCACCCTGAGGAGTCTCAGCTCCCTTCCACCCCAGGGCATGTTGTGCTGGGATATCTCAGTATTGGATAGAGTAACGGTTCTTATTTTCTGCTCACAAGCATGCTCAACATGTGCCTTCCATTTCTATCGTGGTCGCTCCCAAGGACTACTTACTTTATTGCAATCTTCCATGGCCATGGGTTTCCTGCCGATGCCAGATGATCTGTTCATCCATCACACAGGGAAAGACAGCCCTGCCAAGGCTGGAGGCCCTGGTGCTCTGCTGGCTGCTCTTCTCACTGGAACTTGACCCTCTGCTGGGCGGAGCGGGGGTGTTTCCTCCAGGCTCCCTCAGGAGGCCCAGCCCGCGCCCAACTCCAGGAGTGTGGGAGCCTTACCTGCATCTCTTTTGTGCCCCACACCCTGGGGCGGGGCAGGATTTCCCCTGGAGGATGCAGTGTCCACGCACCACTGTCAGCGGAACGTTCTGCGTGCTGTCCGGGGAGCAGCTCTTCGGGTGGTAGAGCTCTACTTGCATTTCACCGAGCACCGTGTTCACTGTGTGCTGTGTCTGCTGATCTGAGAAGCTCCTGAATGCCCTGGCACGAACCTCCCATGGGTTCCCACTTCTTCAGCAGGAATGTGACTGTGGGGCTGTCAAACTCTGCGAGGCATTTACACAGATGGAATTTAAAATATGGCATGTCTTTGGCAAGGTGTATACATGAAGTGGGGGTAAGGTTCACTTCTGGCATGAGAACCTGAGTCCTAAGGACTCTATTTGTCATTCTTTGGACAGCTGGCTCTGAGAAAGGACTTTCCTGTGAGGGTCAAGTGGACATGGTGGAGCTTACTTTCCAGTTTATAGAAGCTGGACAGAAGCATCCCTTTGGCCTTTGAAGCATCTTTTCGTTTGGAGGCTGGAGTAATTGTAGCATCTGTCTCTCGTCCACCAAGAGCTTCCTTTTCCCCAATTTAATCAAACAATCCATCAGCCAGAATAACATCATAAAATATTCGAGTGACCTTCTGAGTGGGTCTTTCTAAAAGGTCTGCTGAATTACATTTGAGAACTCGTATGAGCCCACCCACCCACCCCAAACCACTCCTCAGCCCCTGCTCCCCATGCCAGTCATTGTCTCAAGGTTGGTGCCGCCTCCTCCCTGAAGGAAACCCCTGACGGGCTCTGGAGTTCTCCATTACCCACAGACTCAGGGCACGCTTGGCGCCTCCACCTTGCATGCTGTCTGCGGGCTGGCTGATCCACTGCTCCATCAACATTCAATGCGTCCGCCTGTGACAGAGACATGTTCCCAACAGCCCATCTCACAGGTCCCTGACGTCGAGGTCTGTGCCTCTGAGTGTGACCATCTGTGAGTGTGACCATGCTCTTCTCACAAAGACACAGCTGTTGTCCCCCGAAGTGGCGGACAGAGAGCTTAGGACGACTTGCTCCTGCTTTGGGCCAAGCCCGACGGGAAAGCCCTGTCTGTAGCCAGAGGATCGCAGAAGATCAGCCTCAAGTCTCTAGGTTAAAAAACAGAGAGCTTACATACTGTAGAATTAGGAGGTGTAGATGCTGGTGCTCTTGAGGGCCCAGCACTACCTTTTGGTGAAATATTACTTTATTTTAAGCATCCAGTGTGCCTATTGGAAGTTCATATGTTGGAAACAAACTACAAATTCATATTTAGCGGTATTTGAGGTGGGTCTCTGGGAGGCAGTCAAGATTGGACGGGATCATGAGGTGGGCCTTGTGATGGTGCCAGGGGGCCATCGGAACAGGAGGAGAGAGCCCAGGCAGCTGGCCTGCTCCAACTCACCCTGTGATGGCAAGAAGAAGGCTCTGGCCAGGAGCTGAGCAGACCCCAGCACCATGCTCTGGACTTCCCAGCCGGGGAACTCTAAGGACTAAATGTCCATCTTTACTGAGTTACCGGGCTCTGATATCCTCTTCTGGAGCAGAAAATGAGCCAAGATGTTCCATCCACAGCAGTCCTTCCGCAAGCTCTTTAGGAGAGTAACATGCACACACTAGAACGTTTCGAGAACATTCCTGTGGGGCCTCCCAGGTGGAGACCTTGAGGCCCTGACTGTGGCTCTGGATCCTTCACACCATGGAGCACCAGCCAGAGCTCAGCATGTTCTGCAGCAGTTTAGTCTCATTAAACCAAATTTACATTGAAAATAAAAGAGCGAGCAGGGCACGGTGATTCACATCTATAACCCCAGCAGCTCGGGAGGCTGGGAAAGGAGGACTGCGAGTTCAAAGCCAGCCTCAGCATAAGCAAGGTGCTAAGAAACTCAGTGAGTCCCTATCCCTCAATAGGGCTGGGGATGTGGCTCAGTGGTCAAATGCCCCTGAGTTCAATCCCTGGTACCCCCCAAACAAACAAACAAACAAACAAATAAATAAAAATAAAAGAATGAGTTCTGCCATGAAGATGGGACTTCTCTGTGTAAAAATCAAAGGAGCGAATTTGTACTTCTACCGACTAATGCTGGGGTCCCCCAGTAGTCGCGTGCTGAAGCCTAACTCCTGGGTGATGGTGTTGGGAAGAGGGGCCTTTGGGGACAGCTGGGTCATGAGGTGGAGCCCCTGATGGTGTTGGTGCCCTTCCAGAAGACCCCAGAGCTGCCTCCCCCCTTCCCTACCTGAGGACCAGTGAGAAGGCCTGTGTGGGAGCCAGGCAGGCCTCACAGACGCCCTGGTGGTGCTTCAGCCTGGGCTGCTCAGTCTCCAACCTGGATAAATCAGCAGGTTTTGCTTTAGCCCCAATTGGTGATGGTTTTGCTCTAGCAGTCCACACTGCAGGGTACAGAATTGATAACAATTAAAACCAGGTCCAAGACATGGACTCACACACGCCATGTGCAGCATCAACTTCCCGTCCCTGTGGGAAACACCGGGTTGACTTGGGCAGAGAGCTCCACACTTTGACAGCCTGCTCTCTCCCGCTCTCTCTCATGACTTGGACACAGGAATGCGCTCTGCGGCATACCTTGCTGGCCTCATGCTGTGAGCAAGAGGTGGCCAGTGTGTTAGACGCCTCCTTAGGTGTTGGAGAGGCTCTAAAACAAAGGGGCAGTAAGATGCTGTGTGCTTCAATGAGCCCTTTCTGTTCCAAAAAACCTAGCCCAGTCAAGGGAGTGAGAGCAAGCATGGGCCGGAGAGTCCAGCTTCAGATCTTCGTGGAGGACACTGGGTCTCTGAGCTGAGGACTAGGCAAGTCTGTTATCTCTAGAATGCTGTTCTCCGCATGCTCATCAGGACAGTCACAGATTGGGCTGCTGTCAGCTGAGACCCAAGATGCCACTGCTTCTGCAGCGTTGCACGGGAGGCCCTCTGAGTGGGGCCTGGGGCGGAGCTGAGCACGGGGGAAGCAGGCGTTGCTCTCCAGCCGGCCTCCGCTGAATAACCCCGGGGGCAGAGCATGGCTGGGCAAGGCCCCGTGAGGGTTAGGAGGGAGGGGTGCCGTCTATCAGGTGCCACCTCCGAGCTCTTCTCGAGCAGTCCGCGAGCTCTGGAAAGGTCCCCTGCTGTTTCCACACACTTCCTCTGCCCTGGGTGCGCCTACCCCACTGCCTGCACAACTGGGCTGCGGC
This sequence comes from Glaucomys volans, assembly GCA_020662805.1. NCBI lineage: Eukaryota > Metazoa > Chordata > Mammalia > Rodentia > Sciuridae > Glaucomys > Glaucomys volans. The sequence continues at coordinate 601,964 of JAJEJO010001280.1, forward strand.
CCAGACCTCGGGTGCCGTCCAGGGGACACAGCAGCGCAGCCTTGGGTTCACCGCTCAAGTCGATGTTCAGGAGTTGGGTGGCTGGGAATGCTGGCAGGTTCCCCTGCCCAATGACATCTCATTTCTTCTGCTATGAATACAAATGAGCAATGCCTGGTGAGAATGTTTAGATCTTAATTCGTGTCCAGTGGACTTAGGTGATCTTACATTTTTATCTGAACCAGCCTGAGACTCTCAGGATGACTCAACTGTGAACAGTTCCACAGCGTCTGCTCGATGTCACATAGAGATGAAAGTGGTCAGCCAGAGTCCATGACCTCAGATCCAGAAGTCCCAGATGCCTCCTACTGACCTGCAGACAGCTCTCCCCTGAAGCCTGTCCACTGCCTCTGCCTCCAGGAGGGAGGAGAACACACACATCACAAATGGCTGCAGACGAAATGGTTTGTTTTTCAGACTGAAGGGAATTGTGAAGAAGCAGACATTTAAATTGGCACACACAAAAAAAGAGCGCGTGGTCCCAGATTGCCGGGCGCGACAGCCACTTCACATGGCCTTAACAGCACAATCACTTCCTCCCATTCGGTAGACGCCTTCCTCTGCATTTGTCTGGCTCACAGCTCTGAGACTAGCCGTGAGCACTTACGCTCAGGGACGGCGTGTGCCTTTTACCTCCCCTTGCTCTGCGTCCTGGGGGAGAGCTGTCTCCCAGGCAGGTTTCCCCCACACCACGACCCGCAGCACTTTCTCATCACCAGCCTCACACCGGGATTCTGTTTCTTCCACTCTTTGCAAAGGGAAGTCTTTTCCTTGGTCTTGCAGAAAGTGCAGCCCGAAAGGCAGGCATTGCAAGGCCGCCACGGTGGCTGTGCTGGAATCTTCTGTGGTTGTTACTGACCATCCGTCCATGTCACAGTTTTGAGAATGACGGAGTTTGGCCCTCAGTTTGAAGATTAGTAGGTGCTTGCCTTTCTTAATCCACGTTAGCCCATGGAAATAACCATGACAAAAGTGGAGCACTTATGATTTCCAGCTGTATGCCAGGTGACCTAGGCACTCTTCACCCAGAACAACTCTGTAGGTCAGTTATTACCTCACATTAGAGAAAATGAAGTGGTTCTCTCGGGTGCGGAAAGCTAACCAGCACAAAGCCCAGCTGCATTCGTAAGCTTGTCGATGGCCAGGATGCACCTGCTCTCCTCTGTCACTTAGAGGTCTTCTCACAGTGTGTGCAGAACGAACACACTGCTCGCAACTGCTCACAACCACAGAGAACCAGGGTCTGCATCGCCACCCCTGCAGAGTTCCGGGCCTTGTCTTCAGATAGAGGAAGAAAGGCTATAGACCTTTGCTTTGGTCAAGAGCAATGAGAAAATCTTACAATTGCTTTCACATTTTCTTGATGAAAAGCGAAAGCCGTAAAGATTGGTTTTGTTTTAAATTAATGACACTAACTGCAGGTTGGCTTCTCATATCACCTAGAAACTCAGACTCCCTGGTCCATTCCAGGTCCATTCCCATACTGACCTAGAGGAGTGTGGCCAGCCTTCCGGGAGTGAGTGGAACTTGCTGCCTCCGGTCGTGAACGTCTGTAGTTGACCCTGACCGCGTTATTTCTTTGCACCAGGCCTCAGGACATCAGCTGGCTGGCCGAGCTCTGGGCTGCCAGTGTGCGCACCCGGCATCTGGCCATCCCCCCGTGACTCTGCCATGGCCGCCCTCTTGTTGGCTTTCCCCGTGGCGTCTGCCTGCTCTCCTGCTTCCAGCCTCCCTTCTCCACTCCGCAAAGCACCCGGACGAGTTCTGGTAAACAGCTTTGTTAAAGTGTGCTGCCCAAACCATCGAACCTCTCTTCTCAGTGCTTCAAGTAGGACTGGAAATATTTAAATGGCCTTAAAAGTGCCTCCATAGCCTGTCCCCCGTCCCTGCCACCCACCCCTTCCTTCTGCAGCCTCACTCACTTGCCTGCCGAGGAGAGGTTCCAGGAAGTTCTCCGAGATCCCAGGTGCCACCCTCCATTGCCAGCCAACTGTTCTGACACAAGATGCTGGAGCCCAGGGGGTCCCGGACCTCTTCCCCACCTTCCAGGTACAGTCTAAAATCACGCCTGTTGGTGACGCTGGCCTCAGCGCTCACCCCACAGTCTGGGTCTGTGCATCAGAAGCCGCTCCCAGGGAGCATTTCACCTGCTCTTTGCGCCCTGTGGTCCACAGGTGTGCTTGGAAACCAGCACCCCTGGGCTCACGCTCCAGTCCCGTGTGCTGGGAGTGCAGGAGCTCCAGCCTGCCAGGTGCCCACACCAGGTTCTGTCCTCAGTGCTGCTGCTGGCTCCTCACGGCTTTCCCACCAGGGTGAGGGACTGTCTCATGCACCGCCGGCTGGTTCCGAAGACTGGTGTTCTTTTGTGCAAGTCTTGAAAACACCCAAAGCCATGAGAAAGCTTTGCCCTCTCTCTTCTAGGGACACTCTCAGGAAAAGGTTTTCACTTAGAAATTAAATGACCAGCCATCTAGCCCTCACCTGCCTCCTTCCTGCTGTTCTTGCACGGGGGAGCCCACACAGATTGAAGCATACGTGCCAACCCACTTCTGGAGACCCAGTGCCCTCTTTTGGCAAGACTCTGCAGCCCCTACTGCCTCAGAGCCCTGCTCAGAACACACAGGAAAATGAGCAGGCTGTGTCACCTGGGGGCCCAGCTGCAGATGCTGAGCACAGAGGCCCAGCCTCAGAGCCCTGCTCAGAACACACAGGACAGGGAGCAGGCTGTGTCACCTGGGGGCCCAGCTGCAGATGCTGGAGCATGGAGGTCGAGCGCAGCATTCTGGGCACATCGGGCAGGCAGCATCCCCGTCCTCACTCCAACTCCCGTGAGGGTGGCAGGACTCCTTTTGCCTAACAAGTAAGACTACGCATGGGCCTTCTGACCTGGAGGACGGCCTTGACTCCAGGTAGCTGAGCTTTGTGCTGGGCTGACAACAAAGGCCCCATCCTCTGGATAAAAGCAGGAACTGGTCAGAACAAGTGTGCACACTAGATTCTGGCTGCAAAGGAGGAAAGGATGAACATTCCGAAGGCAGTCGCTACATCATCTTGGTGTTTCTATTTTCAGCATACACAGAAATCGTCCAAATGAAACATAACATGATTTTAGGGAACTTACATCCGGTTACCTAAAACTGACTTGAAACAGAGCACCTTCTGATGTGCCAGATAAAATATAACCGTGTTCTTACTTTTCTAGAGCACTAGGGACAGAGAAGCTTTCTTCAAAGAATCCTGTGGATTGCGTTTGCAGGATTAATTTAGGAATACATTTGATTATCATATATTAATCCAAATAAAATCAAATTTGTAAGTTCATCTCAGACGAGAACTGGACCCGTCTTTTCCCATTTGACTTGCCAGCTGCTGTTCTTTCTGACCACAGTCGTCACTCACTGCATGAAATTCAGGTAGTTTAAGGTCATATTGAAGCTGTCTTCTTGGTACCTCATCACCCTGGAGCAAACAGGAGCACCAACTTCTGAGTGTGCCCGAGGCAAACTGCTCGGTGCACCGTGTGAATCGCCCACACATTCCTCCATTCTCAGAATGTCACTGAAAGCTCGTCCTCATCCCCAGACTCTTGCCGGATGCATTACCGTGAGCCTGATACCTGGGTGCCTCCAGCATGGCTGAGCTACCCATCCCAGCTAGGGAGACTCTGGTTTTAAAAACACAGCAGGGCTTTTTAAAAACAGTCCTCTTTTAAGTTGCAGATGCCCAGGCCTGTCACGGGCTGCTCCTACCCTGTGCACTCAGGTGGGCCTGCACTCTTGTGGCTGCACATCTGAAGTCGACGGCCACAGCACCTGGAGGCACCGGGAGTGAGCGTGCGGAAGGTGGGTGTTTCCATCTCATTGCTGCGATCCATCTCTCTTTTTGTTGTTTTGGTCTAGTGTAATCTTCCTTCAGTAAAAACTGCACTGATAAAGACTTATGTGCAAACTAGCCATGGGTTAGAACTGGCCACTGAATACTGTGAAATATCCACTTGCACATTGTATCTGGGTTCATGCGGCAAATTTTGGTTGAATATGTATAAACACATAGGCCAAAACAGTTTCTGAGCCTTCCTCATTTTGTATAAATCAGGTTGACAAATTTATTTTGAGTTATCTTCATTTTACGGGGTTCTCTTCTTATGTTTTCACGTATGTATTTATATAATCCTCACATATTAGTTCCCTGGACCAGGGTTCCCTAAAGTGTGATCTGGAAACTGAACATCCAAATGTTCAGAGGCTTCCCAGAAAGGCATGGTTCTGCACCTGTCTCAGAACTATGGAGCTGAATCCCATGTGGGATATGGAATCTGTGTTTCGACTGCAGGCTGCAAGTGGGTTTGGGGTACACTACATATACCAGCATGTCAGCTCGGGGCTCGGGGTGTGGGCAGCACTGCAGATTCGTAAAGGCTCCCTGCAGGGTTTCAAGGACTCTCACCAAGAACCAAGGAGGTACAGGGTCTGCATGGTGCAGGTGACCCTGAAACACTACTGTCTTCGTACACTTGGAATTTGGTCTTCCAAGAGCTGACGCTGATTTCAGTTCTTTATAGCACCACCATTCTCCTGCTTCTTACCACGTTTAGGTGGTGGCTCCTGGTGTATGTTCATCTAGTCACCCTGCTTATGGGAGCAGCAGGATTTGGCAGCCCTCCGCCCAGGTAGTCTCTGTTCTGGGTGCTAATCACAGGCATCGCTGTTGAAGGGGCAATGAGCTCAGGAGGACCCAGCCTTTGCTATGCTCTCAGGACTGCTGTTAGCTGGGGTTCTGGACCCCCGGGGTGTGAATCGATCCAATTCTCTGAACACATAATCAGTTCTACTTCTTCAGGCGTGTGATGATGGGAAGGTAAAAGCAGCCTTCACTGACTTGTCACTGATTTCAGCCCTACATTCGCTTCCTTGGTCCAGGAGCCCGGGAGCTGAGCTTAGATGACAGCAGTAGCAGGCGCCAGGGGCTTTCCACAGAGCATCCATTCATCTCTGCTTCCCGAGTGACATCGCCAATTATGTCTCTGCCTGAGAGTTTGACTCCTCGCCATGGGGTGGAAGGCTCTCCACAGTTTGACCCTGTGTTCTCAGTCCTTCCAAGTTCTGCCTTTAGTCCCCCACGCTCCACCCACCTTTGCAGGACCCTCAGGCCCAGGCCACTCTCCTTCCGAGAATTCCCTGCCCTTGGGACCCCAGGCTCCGCTCCGCCTGGGATGCATTCTTACCTGATGAAATAGGAATGCACCAAGGAAGCTTGGTGGGAAGTTGAAATTCACGTGTAATTCAAGTTCAGTAAAGACTAAGAGAACGAGGGAGCAGCGGTGGTAAAGCGCGATTACATGAGCCTCGAGCTGAAAAACCCAAATGGAAACCAGGAAGCTGCAGGCTGCAGAAGCCCCACGATCCATGCCCATGAAGCCCTGTGAGGAAGATTTGATTAGAAAAATAAAAGCAATAAATGTTTTTGACTTCTAGGAGTCAAAAATATTTTCATGACATTGGATAGGTAGAATTTTATTAAAAAACATTCAATTAAAGATGACATTTAAACATTAGATTTCATTAAAACTAAAATTTTTTCATCAAAGGACTTTATGAGAAGAGAGAAAAAATTAAGCAGAAAGAGAAATTAAGTACAAGCCCTCACCAAAGTTTTCATCCAGATTATGTCAGGACTTCCAATATTGATCAGAAAGTGATTCAACCTGGTGACAATTAGGCAAAAGATTTGAACAGGCAAAGTTATATCTAAATGGAAAAAATACATCATAAATCATCAAAGGCAAGAAAAAACCTTAAAAATACCAAGGCACCCACCTGATGGAAAAAACAATAGCAACAACAGAAACAAGCAATCGAACAAACAAGAAAAACCAGGACAAACTCTGGCGCGATTAGATACCCACACTCCGCGGGAGGTGGAATATACCCTACAACTACGTCAGAGAACACGGGGTTCGTGTTCACTAGGCTGAGCACAGGCCCCTCCCTGATCTAGCAATCCAGCTTAGCATAGCCCTACCACAATGCCTCTGTCTATTTTAAAAAGTAACAAAATATTTGCAGCAAAACAAGCAAATTTTGGTTTGCATTTGTGAAATGAAAAGGAACAAACTTCTACTACAGGCAACAGAGCACACAGATTTCATGGCAATGGGTTTGAAGGAAAGACTCTAGATATTAAAAATGGGATATTTTTTATTCATGTGAAATTCAAAAACAAGGAAAAGTAATCAGTGGTGATAAAATTCAGAATAGCAGTCACTTTGGGAGAGGGGTTTTGGTGGGGGGACAGTAAGATGGACACCCTGGATGATGTTGAGGTCTACACACATCTTTCATTAGTGGTTGCTAGGTATTTGCATTTGTAAAAATATCACGAAGTTCCGTGCTTGAGGTGTTTAACTCTGTGTGTTATAGTTCAATATTCAGGAAAAAGAAAGAAATGCTATAATGCTTTAAAGTGCATAGGAATAGGAACCCAGCCTTGGAAACTAGTCACTGTGTGCTTTAGGTCCTCACAGACCCGTGACCAACTCTCTCCTCCTGGGGACACCAGGACTTGCAGAGAGCAGGATTCTGCTCAATGTCCCCACGGGGGCTTCGGGAGTTGTCTCTGGGGCAAAGGTTGGCAGGAGACCAGGGCTTTCTACCACCCTGAATGCACCTCCATATGAGCAGAGGTATCGCCTGGAGGAAATGAGGGCAGAAAGAAGTCCAGAGCTTTTGTGGTCCCTGGCCCAGGGAGGGACAAGGCTGGACGTGGTTTCACTACCTTCCCCTCATCTACCGTTTCAGCCGTTGCAATCGAGCAACCTAAAGGACGACCTTCCTGTGTCCTTCCTCGGCTGATGCTCCACTCGGGACAGGCAGGTGCTCCTGCAGGCTCCCTCCCACCCCCGCCACCTCAGGCCTTTCTTTCTGCTTGCAGGCACTTTACGTGGTGAAACTTTTCTGCTACCACCTGATCTTTAGCCAGTGGATGCTGATTCTGTTTTACACAGTCCAAAATATCTGCTGCTTTTTTTTACAACCAGTGTGTCCGCATCTCTGGTGTTATAAAGATGACGCTGGCACAACAGAAGGAAGGGCACAGTCACTCCCTTCACCCGCGAGTACCCAGACCTGTGCTCAGGCCTCACTGGAGGACACTTCTGCTTTACCAAATACGAACACTAAATTGATTTGATATAATTAAGCAATAAAGGAGAAGCTTGTCCTTGGTGTTTAACCCTGGTTGTTATCATCTGCTACGCTCTGCCCTGCCCTTGGGCCTTAATTAGTGCTTGAAGAATGCGGAGCGATTACCAGGGTGCGGGGTGAGAAGCTAGAGCTGAACTTGTGCTTTCCAGGGACATGCTGTTCTGAGCTTATTGATTTCCTACCAATTAGTAGAAGTTTAAGTTATTATTATATCTTTCTCTCAAAACCACTGAAAATATTTTAGAAAGCATATAAATATATATACATATATATGTGAAATGTTTCATGAAGGCCGTTTGGATTAACAATAAGGCAATGCAAACAGAATCATATTTGTTCATTTTAGAAACATTTCTTAATTATAAAATAAATTCATGTAAAAATCACCGAGAGAATGAAGAGAGCTGAAACCCATCGCTACTAATGTTTCCTTGAATTTTCCTCAACCTGTGAGTATGCATTAATTTAACATAGAAGGACTGAAAACTTACACGTTTTCATCTATCTTTTTTACCTACCTTTGTGGAGAGAATATTTTCTTATACCAGTAAAATTATTTGCAGTTTGGGCGCTGTGACTCATGCCTGCAATCCCAGCAGCTCAGGAGGCTGAGGCAGGAGGATCTCGAGTTTAAAGCCAGCCTCAGCAACAGCGAGGCACTAAGCAACTCAGTGACACCCTCTTTCTAAATAAAATTCAAAATAGGACTGGGGATGTGGCTCAGTGGTTGAGTGCGCTGAGTTCAGTCTCTGGTATCCCCCCAAAAAATTATTTGCAAACTTCCTTTTACTGACTTGCAGTGCACAGAGCAGGAACTTGACAAGTTAACCCAAATTTTTATCAAAGAACATTTAGAACTGCTATTTTTTCTGGGGTGAAAATAGTTGACAGCTGTATGCTTTGGGTGCCACGTTGACAGCCATTTACTCTCCATGACAAGGTGCCTCAAGGACCATGCTTTCCACTCACAGTCCTCTCCCACTCTTCCTTGGTTCCTCCTGCGGGGACATAAGGACCAAGCAAACTCCCGGGGTCTGTAGGTCCATTTGCTGACACTGAGGAATCCCGGGGTGAATGAGGTGAGACTTTGAAAAGAACAAAGACACAAACACGGCCGAGTGTTCAGCATTAATCATGGAGAAATGAGACACCACACGGGGCTGAGTGTGTGTGGGCGGATTTCCCAGCTCTGCCTGGCTGTGGAGGCTGCAGGGCTCAGGCGCATGCGTGCCTCCTGGGGAGGGCGGAATCTGCATGCACACATTTCCAGGTGCGTCCAAGTGCTCAACAGGCTCTGTTTAGAATAGAGACTCTGTGCTCGCAGCGATGTGATTCTCCAGGCTGAACTGCCCTCTGCATTGCTCTATATCACAGGAGCAAGTAACACGAAAACACTGGAAGGGGTCACGTGCTCCAAGTGGTACATATTGGGTCACCTGTGTCCCCAGCCTCATGAGAATGGAAAGCTGAGGTAGCTCACAGGACTAGGTGGCGTCTCTCAGTCACCCCTGCTCCCTCTTCCAGGTGCCCGGCCCTCGTAAGGAGGCCAGGTAGTGACTGACCAGGTGGATGACTGCTGAGCTTCCTGCATTCTCCACGTCCTTCCAATCAATGGAGTTTTGTTCTGGTATCTTCATGTGCAGGACGCTTGGCAGGCGGTCATAAAGAATGTCCTGACTGTTCAATTATTTGGGTCGACCAGCAAGGTCCTCACTGTGCAGGGGAGGCACCCCCACGCCAGTGCCACCTGGCCCTGCGTCCTGTCACCTGTGAATGCTGCACAGCTGGACTCTTGGCCTTCTCCGGGCTGGTGGTGAACACTCACCTGATGGCTTACACTCGCTTTCCTCAGTAGTACGTGTCCGCACACCTGGGTTGGAGTGAACCGTCTCAGTGAGGGTGTTGGTCGTCAGGTCATGACTGAGCACAGGGAGTTCACACCCAGAAGCATCCCCTTCTGAGGACTGACTTCAACTACACCGTCTCGTTCCACCCAGGAAAGAGCCCCTGGCCCTCAGCCGTCCTTGGCTTCCCCAGCTTCCAGCCATCTCTCTTTCGAGCTCAGCTGGTCCCATGTTCTATTCTGACCTGCCTTCCATTGCTTGAAGATCAGGAAAATTTTCAAAAAATGTGCATGCACTTGAACTTCCATATTTAAACATAAACTATTCAGATATTCAAGAGGGCGACCTGTTCTCTGTTGAGCACATACATACTCCACTACAGAAACTGGGCTGTCACTACACAGGGTCCCATCGGAGTCTCGTGGCTCCATGGGACAGGCAGCTGTGGGACCCCATGTGAAGGCCACGCATCCCTGTGGGTCAGATCAGGGATTCCATCCCCACTTGGGAGGCTGGCCCGGGAGCTGAGTGGTGGGGAAGCCGGGTCTGCCTCCTGTCAGCCTGGCCCCTGCTCACCTGTGCTTCTTAAGAACGGCTCCTGGATCGGTGGCCGTGCCTGGCGGGGCTCTGTGTGACGCGGTGTTCCCAGGACTCACACGGGGGAGCCGGGAGTGGGTGTCGGTTCTGCAGAGTTTAGGTCCCTCTGTCCCGATGGGATGGAAGCTTCCTGTCCTGAAGTCTCTGCTCTCAGCCTGCTTAGGTTCTGGAGGATTAGATGCTCTCTGATGTCACTTTGCTCTTGTCACGATCTGTGTTCGAGTGTTAATGTCACTGGTGGTGTGTGACCAGCAGGTGCACACAGTGGGTGACCCTGTGCAAAGCCAACGCCTGCAGAAGGATGGGTGTGAGTGTGCAAAGGCCAATGGGAGGCTCGGCGCCCAGCCTGGGGCCTTGACGACACCTGGACCTTCTCCTGGGTACAGGTGGTGGGCCTTTCAGCTCCGGTCACCTCCCTCCTAGGGAAGGAAAAATGGCAGGAATTTCACGGGCAGGAATGCTGGCGATATCGAGCACGGGGACTTTACTCCGTGAAGGGTGGTTTCCACGCTGCCTTTAGGATTGCTGGCTGCAGATTGGTGACCAGCCCTGTGGTCCCTTCTCCATGAACAGAACACAGTTCTTAAAAGTTCTCTTCTTAAAGTGCCAGTTTTTCATTTCATTCAGCCTGAGATGAAAATTCATTCCCTGATTTTAGTTTGGAGACAGAAATATGCGTATGTGTGAATAATCTTTATAATTATATTTTTTAAATCTTTATTTTATCTGTTTAATTTTTCCAAAACTGAAAGTGGGGTAATTGTGTCTGGGAATACTACTAGGTTTCCACCAGCATTTCCTTGAATTAAAAAAAAATAAAACAGGAAAATTTCCTTTGTTTCTAAATAAAATGTGTTGAACGGAACATGAACATTCTGAGCTCCCATGGTGCCGTTCGTCCATGAAAGGGATGGTTCCAATCACGTAAGCCTTCACCCCAAACCACACTTTGCTTCTGAATGTCTCTGCTCTGCCCTGTGAACGTGCCCTCCTGCAGCATGCTCGGCTGAATTGCAGCATTTTTGTATCTCAGTTGGACTTCCTCACCTGTCCACTTTTCTCATGGAGAGTGACATTTACAATGAGAGCCGTAACAGGAGAAGGCCATTTCCTGTGGAACTTCTCCTCCTGAAGCCTAATATTCCCGTGACTCCCTTCACACTTCCCCTGCTGGGTGTGCCATCCAGTACACTCCCGTCTCCAATTTGGAGGCTACACGTCCTCTTCTTATGGGATCTGAGCTGCCTTGGCCTGGATAAGTGTCCCCCAAAGGCCCAGGGTTGAAGGCTGGGCCTCCAGGTTGGTGCTGTTGGGGACATTGGGACCTTTAGGACGTGGGGTCCTCAAGTCATGGGGCTAAGCCCTGAGGGGCTTGGGACCTGGTCTTCTCCTGTTTCTTCCTCTTGCTTTGGGCTCCCCAGGCCAGTGGGTGCTCTGCCATGCTCTACCACCACGATGTGCTTCATGAGAGTCCCCAGACTATGAGGCCACTTGATCATAGACTATAGCCTCCAAAATCACAAGCCAAAGCAAACCTTTCCTCTTTATAAGTTCGTTGACTTAGGTATTTTGTTACAGTGATGGAACGCTGACTGGCACAACAGCGCTTTGCTGGTCAGTGCTCATTGGCTGCCAGTGCAGAAACGCATTGGCATTTGAGTATAGGGAGGGGTTCGTTGGCTCAAATAACCAAGCTGTGAAAGAGCAGTTGCCCCATAGGAGGCACAGATAGTGCCAGGTCCTTCTCTGATTCCACTTCTTGTGTCTCTTTCTCTCAGCATGTCGGCTTTATCCTTGCAGACTGGCTTCTTTCCCGTGGCAGGGCATGTGGCTCTGACATCCTATCACTTCTTTTCTCAGTTCCAGTTCCAGGGAATAGGTCAGAGGATGGTATGTACTTGACTCTGTTAGGTGAAGCTGGTGTGGTGCTTAGGAACTCAGTTCTCCTCTGATCACTGTGTGTGGCTTCCATGTTTCACCAGCCTCCCGAGAATGCAGTCGCTTCACCATGCTTCCTGAGCTCTCTGCGAGGTCTGTCCTGATCCTGGCAGCAACTTTATCAGTGAATCCTATGCTCCTAAGTTTCTCTTTTGTCTGCTTGTTGGTTGGACTGGAGTCCAAACTCTTATGAGGAAAATAATACAGTCACTGAGTCCTTTCGGATCTGGGACTTTGGAGGAGTGTCTCAGACCCTTTTGTCTCAGATCTTGAGCAGCAAAGTGGAATTCCAAAACCAGCCTGACTTGTTATTTTTCTGGATTGCTAAGCTCTTGAGTCCCATGCTGCTCTTTGGAGCACGGAGAGTGTTCCAGAATGGTGGGGCCATCGCAGTGCAGTTTCTTGGAAGGTGATGGTTTTCCTGGATGGTGGCAACACTCCGGCCACTCTCCAGCCCGGAGTCCTCCACGTGGGGATGCTAATGAGCAGGGCTGGAACCCACCACAGCCTCCCCAGCCCCACACCCACAAGCATGCCAGCACAGAGGCACCGCACCCCAGGCACCCCACACCATGCATGTTTTGTTGGTGTTGGGAATTGAATCCAGGACTCTTTACTGTACTGAGCTGTACTCCAAGTCCTTTTGATTTTTTGAGACAGGGTCTTGCTGAGTTGCTTAGGGCCTCTCTAAGGTGCTGAGGGAGGCCTTGAACCTGCCATGCTCCTACCTCAGGGTAGGGTTGAACACCAATCAGTGCCTAGGACAGCTCCAGTGAGATGCAGACCCTGAGGGGGGTGTTAAGGAGGGGTGGAGAGGGAGCTGGCCACCCCTCGTCACCAATCCTGGGAGAGGATCAGAACAGACCCAGGCTGGGAAGTGACAGCAAAGTTTCATCACATCTGGAGAGAGTCCCAGCGTGGTGCGTGCAACCTGCCCTGCGTTCTCCCTGCTCGTGGGCACAGCAGCCTCCAGGGCATGCTGGCCCTGTCCCCCAGGAGCGAGTGGGTCAGAAGTGTCCACACCCTCTCCCTGCGTGCTCCGGTTCTTCCCTTGGGGTTGGTAAGCCACGTGCTCAGGCAGCTGCCGCCGGGGTGCAGCGCCGTGCTGCAGGGATCCCTGGGACACAGGCCCTAGCTCTGTGCCTGGCTCCGATCACCTCCTGGACACTGAGTGGCGATGCCCCTAGGCAGAGTGGCCTTCCGCCCTGGAGCTCTGGTTTGACCTGTCTTGTGTCAGGGAGGGTCTTGGAGATGCTCAGCACGCAGTGGCAGAACCGTCGAGTCCGATTTTCCTGGTTCATGAGAAGTGAAGTTCGGAAGCCCGACTCCCCCGGGTTTCACGGCCGTCTGGGTGTTAGCACCTGCGTTTGCCGAAGACCAGAAAACAGACAGACAGCACTCAGCTCCTCCCACTTTGCTCTTTCTGCTCAGAAGCAAAGGTGTGTCAGAGGCCACCGTGGGAAGGGCTTGGACTTCCCCTGAGGGGCAGCGGGGAGCCATGCGAGGTTCCAGCGCAGGGTGAGTGACATGGCACCTACTTTATAGTCAGCCCAGCTGCTTTTCTAATGTGACAGAAGCCAGGCGAGGCCTGGGGAAGGAGAGGGACTGGGGAGACAGGGATGGTGTCTAGGACCAGGCCAAGAGGCCAAGGAGGAAGAAGAGTGGTGGACTGCTGGCCACCAGGTGTGAGGCAAGAGCGACGCCACGGGTGGCTCTGGATTTCGACCTGAGAAATTGACGAACAGAGCTGCCAGGCTGGGACGTTCGGTGAGGAGAGGGGGCTTGTCAGGCGGGTCCCATGGACAGCTGTGCTGCCGCTGTTGTTGCTTTGCAGGGGAGAAGGGAACGGAAAAGGGCGAGATAAAGCGGGAGAGGTTATCGTCAGCTGAAGACCGACAGGCCGCGTCCCACGTTTTACATCGTCTGCGTGGATAGGAAGTGAGGAGACACTGTCCAGCGTGCTGCCGGGGGGACTTCTTCCCTTCTCTCTCTAATTCATCAAGGTTTGCTCTAACCGCGGTGGGAGCGTGCGCTCCCCTACTACACACCAGGTCCCCGCAAACACCCCAACGGCAATGAGCCTCTACAGTTCCGTTAATCAGCGAATCCTTCATGAGATTCTTTTCAAACGACCACAGCACATTATTGATTTAAATATTTTTTTAAGATAAAGGCATGGGGTGGCTTTACAGCTAGTCTGGCCCACAAGCATGAGCGGCAGTAGATGGAGAGATGGAGGGTCTGCGTGCCTGCTGGTCAGGGATGCCGTGAGACCGACAGGAGGGTCCAGCCGACGCCACCCGCCAGCGGAGTCTTCTGTTCACTCAGTTCATCTCCTGCGGGGGTCCCTCGCCTCTTGCCTTCCCTTAGCAATTGCCAATCAGCCCTATTAAGAGCTCATCCCCGGCTACTTATAATGACCAACTAGAGGTGATCGTTTTCTTTTGAAATAATTTTATAATATAAAATTATTAAATGCTCAATGCAGGGTGTCTGCAGAGCCCCCGGGTTTCCATCATGTAGAGAAAACTTGAGGTGTTTTATTACTGTTCTCGCTGTTCCTTTCCCTATTTTAAAAATTCTATAATTGAACACAGATTGCCAGTTCCCTAAGTGTTTTGCTTACTGTTCTAACCGTCACTTCCTCCGCTTCCTGCAGACATTACAGGCATGAAGGAGCATGCCATTGTATTAATTTCCTTCTTTTAGAGGACATTTTTATTATTCTTTACTCTTCCTCTTTTCCATTATGTGAGCTGCGAGTTCTCCTGCTGGGGTTTGATGTCGCCTTATAGAATCGCGAGGATTAAGAAGGCAGGTTCCACGCGGTGTTTCCAGCTGAAGCTCCGCAGGGCGGTCTTTAGGCCTGAGCCTTCCTGGACTTCAGACTCCCATGCCCTGCCCGCGCTCTCCTCCCACCTCCCGAGGGAGCGGCTAGATTCTGGGGGAGTGTGTCCCTCAGGCCCTTCCCTGCCCTGCTCCTCGGGCCTCCGTGACATGGAGGCCAGCACAGCTCCTGCTTCCGGCAGTTCCACCAAAGTCCTGGGCACCCTCTCTCTTAATCAACCCAATTGATTACCATCTAGCACTTAATCACACAATGCTTTTTAAGTAGGAGGACTGTTAGAATATATTGCAATTATGTGGCATAATTAGAAAGAAATTGGAGCTAATTTAATTCAATCCACTTACTTTGCCCCTGAGAGAACTTGATGGTTTCTAAGGACTCGTGTTAACATGGAGTCAGGCAGGACATGGGAGCGAGGCCAGAGGCAGGGTGCGTGCCTCGCCCTCCCCAGGGCAACACCAAGCAGAGGCCGCTGCTCTGGGTGGAGGAGTCGCCGTGGGAGACGGAGGAGCAGTTCACTGATGCCCGGGTTGGCGGTTAGTGGTTCAGGTGGCGGTGGGGTTGGCGTCCCCCAAGGCCTGCGGGAGCCTGCTGGGCACCCGCCCCTCTGCTTCCCTCTTGCTCTGTCACTTTCCCTGTCGGTCCTGCTTGGTCTGGCTCCATGCTGTCCCAGGAGTCTCAGGGGGCGACTGCTCCCGTCTCAGCTCAGGAGGGAGTCCTGTTCCCTTCTGGCATCGGCTGTGAGTCTTATGCTCTATTTAAACAGTTTTCTCTTGTTCTCCCACATTTACGTCTTAGCCACGGTCAAGGCCTTCCGTTTTATGTTCTCTCCCCCCACCCCTCATTGTCCTCTGCAATGGCCAGCGCATCTGTGACTTCCAGAGAGTCCCCGCCTGGCCCGCCCCCAGCGTCCTCCTGAGGCGCGTCCTGCCCAGCAGCAAGGCCTTGGGCACAGGCACCGCACTCGGTCACCCGGCTTCCCCTTTTCTAGCACCTCCTGCTGCCACAGGTGTGAAAGGAAGGTCAGCTGAAGCCCGCGTCCCTCTCATGGCCGGCAGGGTCTTGAGAGCTCCCCACCCTGCATCTTCCCATCTACTCTCCTGTTTCTGGAAAGACCCAAAGCCTCTGTCCCTGAGGCCACCTCTCAGGTGCCCCTCCTGACTCCAGCAGGCAGCTGTCAGCGCCCAGGACCTCGCCACGTTCCCTGCCACGGTCAAGCCTCCTCCCTCCAGTGAAGCTTGTGCCCTTCCGCTTTCCCTCCGCAGACGCGCAGTGTTGGCCCCTTGCCTGGAATCTCTCCCCACGTTGGAACATCGGCTGGGTGGGCGCAGCGGGCCTGTCGGCTCCACACCCACACCGGGGCACTCGTAGCAGTCACCGGAGGGTCTGTGTTTGAGATCCATACATGAGCCACCAAGCTCACGTAGGTCCGGGCTGCTTTCCCGGCCAGCACTGTGATTCATGGACTCCGGGGAGGTGACCCAGGAGTTACGTTGTGCTCATTCAAATAAAGCAGACATGATCCCAGGAGCACATCCATCCTGAAACTGGAATACTGGCTGATTGTGTGTTAACTCCTTTTAGCGTGTTACAAGTCTATCTGTGTACACATGAGAGACTTTTCCCTAAGGAATGTACTAGAAACACATTGCCATTTTAAAAGTCTACGCATATTTTTATATTTATTAGACATGGACAACTTTACTTTCCAAGTGGTTGTAGCGATTTATACATTTGCCTGCCGATTATGAGCACAGCCCCCCGCCCCTCACCCTCACCTCTCACCTTATCGGCTCTTAAGAGGTGGACTTCCCGAGTCCATGGAGAATGGGCCACACTTCTTAGTGGTGTTAAGTCATTACCTTGTGGTGCTGGGGTGGACCCGGCCCCCTGCCCCACACTGATGTGCGCCATCTCTTCACAGCAGCTTTCAGACATGTCCACACACACCATGCACAGACAGTTTCACAACCAAATCAGCACGTGACCAAGGATTTGCTTTCTCCGAGTGTTACAAACCTGAGACAGAAAAGAACACTGCCGAGCCCTGGGGTCCTCTTTTACTGCTCATGGTATTTTTCATTATAACTAGCATTGCTCAGATTTCTGGTTTTGCACCTTAAGAAGCTTGAGCAAGTATACACAGACAGCGTGCACTTTTGTGTCTGACTCAATTTCCTCGTTATCGTGTTTGTATGATCCAGGCTGCTGTGTGGATGTGGTCACCTGTGTTCATTGGTGTATAGTACTCCATCAATTAGCTACAAAATGTATATCCATTCCACCACTAATGGACTATTTGATTTGTTTTCAGTAATTCTCCACAAACTATGATTGGACATAAATCTTGGTAAGTACCCGTATATATCCACAGGAATGGAGTGTGTATCAGATGGTATGCGCTTTTTAAATTTTCAATCAGAACGTCCAGCTTTTCAAAATAATTTTAATACAATGCAGTGGTTTGGTTACATATTTTGTAATTCCTTAACTTCTGTGTTTTATTATTTTATTGAATGCATGATTGACACCAAGAATCTGGTTTGGTGATGGGTGTTCAAGGAGCTGTGGGTGACGTGGTCCTGCATCCTGGGTGTTGGTGGTCTTCAGTCGATGCCACTGTTGTGACATTACCTTTCAGCTAAGTGGGTTCACTTCATCTGTGTCAGTGAACGAGATGAAGCAATTGGCGTCAGTGCTCAGGCTGCTGCTTGCCATGGCCTCAGTGTGACTTCTCTTTCCACGTCTTCCCGCTTGTACCCACACACACAGGCACCGCCTGCATGTGGACTGGGGTTCCTGAGGCTGCCCTGGCACCCTCGGGGGCTCAGTCTCTGCAGTGCCAAGCCAAGCGAGCACAGCACACAGGGCTCTCAGTCTGGCTCCACCTGTGCCTCGGGGACCCTCTGCGTCCCTTGACAGACACCTCTAGCAGAGGAGTCCCCACTTCTCAAAGCTGCCTCATGGACATCCTGCTCCTTCTGCTGCTCTTGACTCTGTCGTGGTCAATCACTAAATGATGTATTGATCACTTCTATGCCCGATCATCTGAATCCCTCAAATCAAGCTCAAATTCATCGACTTCACCTTGGGCTTCTTCTCCTGCTGCGATGTCCTGGGCAGGGCAGTTCCACAGCCATCTATGTGGCCTTGACACTGCGTTGGACAGAGCCGCCGGAGAGGCGTGGAGCCCGTGGGCGGAAGTGCTCTGTCTGCACAGGAATGTCATCATTGCACATCAGGGACCCCAGCACGATGGCTTCTAGTATCTGCAGGGAGGTCCTGGCCAGCCCTGCAGGCACCAAGGTGTCTCCATGTGAAAGACAGAGGAACACACCAAACAAATTGAGCTGCCTCAGTGCGTCGACTGAACTGCATGAACTTCTGGTACTTCAGTAAATTTGGGGAATAAGGCAGAAGCTCCTAATCTTATTTAACAATGAGGATAAGTTATTTTAAATATGATTGAAAAGGAAAACATTTTTTCACTGAGATATCATCCTTTTGTATACAAATTACAGCGTCATGGTTTGCATGCTAATATTATTTCTTCACACAAATTAACCTTGAGCTTGGGTGAAAGAGAGTCTGCAGTGACTCCCCTGGGACTCCCCTGTGCACAGACGGGGTGGGCTGGCAGCCCAGCAGTGAGGACCTGGGGAGGCAGGTGGAGTCCCAGCCCCCTGGGGAGTGAGATGCCCTGGGCAGAGCTTGCGGACGCCCCAGATGCTGTCCCCACAGTGGTCCTGCAGCTAAAGCTCATGCGGGTGAAGACAGCTAATCAGCTGCTCCAAGCCTCAGTTTATCACCTGTAAAACAGGAATGATCATTTCTATCCTGTGTAGCCAAAGAAGCGTGCTGGGTTCTAAAGCCTTCAGTTGCACGGAGCTGCTGTTGGCATCCAAGAGGGCTTTCTTCTCGTTACAAATACCAGTTTGGAAAGTAGAAGTTCTAGGTTAAACATTTGTAATTTAAAGAGACATCATTATGTCCACATTTAAAACATTTAATTAATATTCATTACTTTAAAATGAAGTGAAACTACAGTGACCACCGCTTTTAACAAGGTTAAATGAATATCAGGGTAGAGAGGAAACATGGCAGCTTGGAAAATCGCACAAGCTGAAACGTGAGGACACGTGCATCTTTTTTCTTTGAGTGTATTGGTCATTAGGCTGCATCCTAAGGGTCAGGAAAGGATTTGTGCGTGGAAAACACTGGGACCAGTGTCAGCAGGAGAGGGAAGGCCCCCGAGTGCTGTGCCCACCCCTGGCAGACTCAGCCGACCCCCTCCACAGGGGGAAGCAGCGCAGGCAGCTCCCCCTGGTGCTCGGACCCCATGGCGAGCTCTCGGCCGGGAAGCTGCTGCGGGTTTCTGACCCCAGGCTCCAGGCCTGTGCAGTACCCGTGGCCTCCGCCAGGTCTCTGGGGCTTAGATCATAAAGCCCTGAGAGGAGCTAAAGCCCCGCAGCCTCCCCTCGAGGTCTTCTGTGGCTCTGCGTTCAGCCCAGGGCTCATCCTCAAGAGTGATGCTTTACTTATTTGCATCTACTTCAAGTATTTTTTCTGTATCTTATTCACTCCTATTTCACCGAGTTGATTCTGTGAAACGGAAGCCATTACTAATAAATCAGCATTTACGGAGCAGTTCCAGGGTGCTGGGGTCTGTGAGGGAACGCACGACATGTTAATGACTTAAAGAAAGAAAAGCCAATGCTTTAAAGT
>JAJEJO010001280.1:621256-644515 GCA_020662805.1 Glaucomys volans
AATGTGATGGGGGGCACCCCCGCCCTTCTGAAGGAAAAGCCTGGGTTCTGGCTGACCTTCCAATGTACATTGACCCCTTTGCCGCCCAGATAGTGCCGAGAGGCATGGTGGGCAGTGATGTGGGCTGTGATGTGCTCCGGGAGCAGAGCCTGTTGGTCTCACAGCTCTGTCCAGTGTCTCCTGGTCTCAGTCAGATGTGAGTGCTGGCAGCCATCGGAAGCCAACCCTCTGCCCACCAGGAGTAGGGCACTTAGCATCCCAGGGCTGGGAGCTGGCCAGGACTCCACGCTGGCCCACAGCCAAAGGCTGGCCTCCTTCTCTGGGTCTAGGCTCCTATGGCCTCTTCACTGTCCTTCCGAGAGCCACAGTCTGCTGATCACATGGAGAATCTACCATGGCTTACAGGGAAGACCAGCGTGCAACTCCTCCTCGAGTTTCAAGATCATAAAGCTAAATCCAGTTCTCAATGGGCAACTTCGTAATGAAAATAGGAAACTCAGGGAAGTTAGTGGCCCCCTTGAGAGGTCTGAGGTGTGTGCATCCCTCCATGCATCCCCCATGGATGTGCATGGGACCCCCAGCCATGCCCGCCTGGGCACGAGCCAGCACGTGCTGAGCCCTCGTCCTCCCCTGGAGTCTCTGTGTGACAATACACGGTGCAGGTCAGAGCTGGAGTCAGCCTCAGCCAGACGGGTGCTTGAAATTCCAATTTTGCCCAAGAGTTGTCGTTTCCTTGGGTCAAGCAATATGTGCTTGATGGGGCGGCTAATTCGCTATAAAATATTAAAATGTTAACTGCAACGAGCTGCTCAGAAGCTGCTGCACTGGTGGAAGAGTGACTGCGTCAGTCACATGCTAGGTTCACGGCAGACTCCACAGAAGCTCTAGATGGTTAAGTAGCTGATTAGTTATGATTAATAAGGCTCTTCTTGTATCACAGGAAATGGGTTCTGCTGACTGGGTCAGCATCGCCAGCTTCGTCCATTTATACAGCTCAGCACGACAAAGCTGGGGAGGAGGACAGGACACAGGCGCTACCAGGTGGGGGACCGAGTGTTCAGTTCCTGTTTTAGAGCAGCACCGGGGTCACCGTTCTCATCCCAGGCACTGAGCAGCTGGCACTGCATAATGTGCGAGCGAGATGTTTAAGACTGTATTTTCATCAAAACTCTGTAGTGGAGAAGCTCTAGGCAAAGGTCTGGGCCACAAGACGACCCGTCAGCAGTCAGTTGGCTCTGAATTCTTTTAATAAATATTCTGGAATGAGGTAATAAAGTCATTTGAAAACGGAAGTTGGAATAGTACAAATATTGGGATGGTATTTATTCTTAGGATGGGGGTCATTGCCTGCACACCACCAACCCCTGTTTCACCAAATGCAGTAAAGGAGAGATCTCTTGAAGTGGTGGCCGAAGAGCAAAAGCAGCCCTAGAGGTGGGGTCAGCAGGCGGTGGCTCCGGGGCCACACCTGCTCACGCCCTTCGTAAATGAGCAGCTGGGACGCCACCGTGGCGGCTTATCAGCTGGTCCTTAACAAGAAGGTATGTCTCCTCTCGGTCAGGCCAGCCAGGCTGCGGCCGGCTCCCAGCCTGTCCACCGCCCGATGTCCTGGAGTGGTTTCAAGCAGTAAATTTCAGGCTTCTTAAATTCATTGTTTCATTTTACAACCTACGATGTGCTCTGCCCAGGAGAATGTTTCGCTTGTTCTTGAGAGTCCGTGCATTCTCAGCTCGAGTGGAGGGTTCTGAGGCTGGTCTGGTGCTCTGGTCTTCAGGTCTGTCTGCATGTCCTGTTCATTCGAAGTGGGGGATCTGGAATCCCGAGTGGTCACTGTAGTGTTGTCGTCCTGCCCCTTCAGATCCGTCACCAGGGGCTTAGTGGACCTGGGTGGTGTGACGCTGCGTGTGTCTGTGTATGCAGGTCACGTCTTCCTGCATCACCACGTGGAATCTCTATCGGCTCTGCAGAGAGCTTCCACCTGAATTTACCCTGCCTCACGGAACTGTGTCCCCCTGCGTTCACGGTCCACACTTGCATGGGATATCGACTATCCCTTCACTTCCAGTCTGTTGGTAGCCTTAAACCTAGGGGGAGATGCTTCTAGACAGCATGCCTCTCAGTTTCTCACCCATGAAGGCATTTTATGTCTTTTGATTGGGAACTTAATTCATTTCTGTCTGAAGCAATAGGACGGATTCATTATTTCCAGTTACTAACTAACTGCTCCATAGTCTCACCATTCTTCTGTCTGCTTCCTCTCTCTTATTAGTTTCTATGAGCTCCTCCTCCTCCTCCCCCTCCCCCTTCCCCTCCCCCTCCCCCCCCTCCTTCCCCCTCCTCCTCTTCTTTCCGGAGTCCACAGGCTGATTCTCTCTCTCTCCTGCACAGCTTCTGCAGGCTTCTGCTCCATGGTTACCTGGACGTGCATCCCTTACCCTGCAGTTGTGAGGCTGGCTGTCAGGGATCGACTCAGTTCCCTGCTGCGTCCCTGCACAGTGCATGTCATCAGTGCTGCAATTGGCACCCTCTGCGTGGCGCGTTGTCACTGTTCATATGACTCACTCACACTTACTTTACTGTCCTTGTCTCTGAACAGCAGTGCAGGGATTGGGAGTGATCCCGCCACCGTGGCCACGGGAATGCAGCAGTGTCATGCACCAGCTAACACCCCGCTATTTCAGCCTGAGGCCTCCTTTGAACAATCCTGGGCTGCAGGCCTGGGCGACGATCTCCGTCCGCCTCTGTGGTCTGCGGATCTTTCTCTTCCCTTACTGTGTTCGCAGGGGGCATTGCTTTTCTTTTGGCACATATCATCCGTTCCCCTCTGTTCTGCACAATCTCTGCTGAAACCCGACCAACCCTAGTGTGAGGATTCCCTCCAGGACGAATCACCTGTCTCTTACTATTTTAAAAGTTCTTTGTCTCTGAGTTTTGAAATTTGAATGTACTATATATTGGTGCATGTTTCTGTCTAAATGCTTTCTAAGCAGACTAAGATAATTTCTGTAATTATGGTCTCATGATTTTTACTTCTAAAATTATTGAGTGGGTCTCATTGTAGAGCCAGTGGAAGAGCATTTTTTCATGTATTTCAGACCAATAAATATGGCAAAGGAGCAGTTTAATTGGTGGGCTGGTGGGAAAAGAGCATCCAGATTTCCTCATGTTCCTCTTCGTCTGCAGCCACACCATGGGGCTCTGAGTGTTGGTCGCAGACCACGACGGTCAAGAAACTGCCATGGAGTGAGTCACAGAAGATGTTTGGTTTTCCATGCATGTAAGTCATGTTTTCAATATATGTGATCTATTAAGTAGGAATGACGTTATATTTTAAAAATGTACATAACTTAATTTAAAAATATTTTACTGCTTAAAAAAAGCCAGACAGTCATCTGAGCTGTTGGTGAAGGCATCAGGGGACTGGCTGGGCTCGGGGTGGCCACAGACTTTCCATTTGTCAACACGCAGCTTGGGTGAAGTGCAGCACAGCCAGGTGTGGGCAAGCAGGTGCGCCAGCAGGATCAGCTTGTCTGAATCAGAGAAGAGGAGGATGGGTGATGTCACAACAGGGCTGTGGAGTTGGTCCTCCTCATGAACGCCACCTGGATCTTCTGTAATTATCATAGGATATTAGAAATTACTCCCAAAGACTGTATATTGAATTCAAGTCCCACATTAAATTTAGCAACAAAACTATAAATGCAGCTCTTAAAAATAATTTTGTTTACTATTCCAAATATTAATACTGAAATGATTCTATAAAAATGTGAACTAATCTCTATTATCACACTTTATAAAATTAATTTATATCTCAAGCAATAGGAAAGATGATAAAATCATAAACATTCATTGAAAAATTGTAAAGTTCATTGTTTCAAAAGAATATAATAATTTTGCTCACGTTTATATATTAATATCCTTTCTAATATATCAATGATTCATTAATCTTTTTTGTATTATTATTATTTATATGAACATTCCTGATAGTTTTCATTGGAAAATTGACAGTTTTTCCAAAATGAACAAATGTCACAAACTGTCACTGGTCAATATCATACCTACCTAAATCCTTGAGAAACTTCAATACGTAAAACAAACAGAGTGACGCATTGCTGCCATTACAGCTAGCTTGCCTGGAGACTTCCCGTGTGCTTGGTTCTGCGTTGATGCACGGCGGAGCTTGCTTGCCTTCCTCTCTGAGTTCTGAGAGACACAGCCCTTGACCACCACGCTGTCGGCACACGGAGCCACCAGCAGCCGTCCTGTTCTCCTGGTGTGGTCCTTCAGACCACCTCTCCTCTGCTCCTGAGAGCTGGCAATGGCCGAGGCTCTCCACCCATAGCACTCCGTGCTCCGGGGACGCAGGATCGGTGTCATTTGCCATGTGGCCTCTGAGCAGGCCACCACTGAGCTGTGCCCCAGTCCTCAAGATGGTCTTTGATTTGTCTTTTAAGTCTCTTAATACTGTCTTTCATAGGGAAAATTCAAAGTATTTCGATGAAGTCCAAAGTTTTACTTTTCTTTTATAAATTGTGTTTTTGGGTTGTAACTAAAACCCTTTTGAACAACACAAATTCTTCTCAGTTTTCTTGTATTTTTAGTTTTCTTGTAGTTTTGCATTTAGGTTTGTGATTGCTTCTGCCTACGTTTTACATCCAGTCAGAGCTTTGAGTCCCAGTTCACTGTTTGCATGTGACAGTCTAAAACCTACCCTTTCTCCTTTAAGTGCTTTTCACTTTGTCAAAAATAAATTAAGCATATTAGCATGAGTATTTCTGGATCTTCAATTTTATTGACTTTTATACCTATTTGGTACTATTATAAATGATACTTCAATTTTTTCTGATTCCAACTATTCATTAGTAGTATTTAGAAATACAATAGAGTCTTTTACTTTGACTTTATATTCTATGTTCTTGCTCAACTCAGTTATTAGTTCTGGGAATTTTTAAAACTTGGTTGAGATTTCCAACGTAGACAGCTGTGTCATTTACAACTAGAGATTTTTGGGGGGACTTCATAATATGGCTAGGATTTCTAACACAACGTTACGAGAGAGGTAAGGGAAGAGGATTCCTTTGTGTCCATGATCTTAGGGGAAAGCCATCAACCGTTTGCATTAAGTATGATGTTAGCTGGAAATTCTTTTTCATGATATTTACCCTGTTAAGGGGGTTGCTTCCAGGCTTATTGTGTGATGTTTTTACAATTACAATTGGACAGTGTGTTTCTTTCAGGTGATTTTCTCATTTATTGGCATCACTGGGTGGTTTTCCTCTTCAGTCTGTCAGTGTGGCTGAGACGGGCAGATTGGGCGACCCCTGAGGATGTCATGTCTGCATCTCTGGGAACTGCAGGGATGCAGATGGAGTCAGAGGATCATCAGGGATCATTACAACAGGTAGACGATCCTGATGATCCACGTGGGCCCAGTACCTACAAATGGAGAGGAGGCAGCTGAAGGATGTCAGAGGGAGGAGTGACCTGGGCTCTGTGGTGTGAAAGACACCTCAACCCTCAAGTTCTGGTGACCCAGGGAAGGGCCCTGCGCCAAGGACTGTGAGTGGCCTCCAGAAACTGGAAAGGCAGGAGACTCACGATCTTAGAGCCTCCAGAGAGGAGCAGCGCTCTCTGAGGTGGGTGGTGTCCCAGTGAGACCCACGTCAGGCTGCACCACTGCACTGCTAATTGGGAGATCACACACTGTGCTGTCCAGAGCCATGGAACCTGCAGTGTTTTGTCAGTTTAAAGCTAGTACAATGCTGAGTCACAGGCTCACTT
The DNA here is from genome assembly GCA_020662805.1 of Glaucomys volans. Classification (NCBI taxonomy): domain Eukaryota; kingdom Metazoa; phylum Chordata; class Mammalia; order Rodentia; family Sciuridae; genus Glaucomys; species Glaucomys volans. The sequence continues at coordinate 627,038 of JAJEJO010001280.1, forward strand.
TTCATTTTCTACTGTTAAACTTGCATTCCAAGGACGAGTCCTCTGGTTGTTGAAAGCACCCAGACAAACCACTGCAGGCGCGGGAACTCATGCAAGAGATTTTATTAAGTGGACAGGCAGAGTGTCTGCCTGCAGGGTGAGAGAGAGAGAGAGAGAGAGAGAGAGAAAGAGAGAGAGAGAGAGAGAGAGAGAGAGAGGTGAGAGAGTGAGAGAGAGAGAGAGAGAAGTGAGAGAGTGAGTGAGAGTGAAAGTAAGAGAGAGAGAGAGAGAGAGAGAGGCTGATGACCAGAGTGTCTGCTCTCAGGGCTGGGGGAGAGAAAATGGCTGGGAGCTTCTCTTAAGTAGTTTGAATTTCACCGGCTAGTAGCCTTTGGACCTATGATGTACAAGGAGGTTCACAGGCTGACGAGCTGGGTTGTAAAGTGGTGTGGGGGGAGCGGAGTACTGGCGGCAGCAAAATGGCCTGATGCCAACATTCCTCCCTTTTTGTTTTTATAGATACAGGGGCTGGGACGATGGCCTTTCTTCTGTAGCTTCTTCCTGCTGGTTAGGGGTGAAGAGTCGCATTCCTTTGGAGCTTCCTCAGTGGCAGACAGGAGGTGGTTGCTGCTAGGAAGGGGAATGCAGAGGTCATTGTCCTGTGGGAAATGATCACACTCGAGCATGAGGGCCAGGGGAAGCTGAATGCAGACCTCACTGGAGCGCAGCGGTCCTTCACCTGCATGCAGAGTGAGTGGCACAGTTGGATGGTCTCGTCTAGGTCATGGAGGCAGACAGGAGCACAAAGTGAGCACAGGAAGTTCTTGGTGTCCAGATGGCACTGCTTCATGACCAGCAGGATCCAGGCGCCCGCCTGCTCCAGCACCTCCTTCATGGTCTCATGGCCCAGCAGGTTGGGCAGCCGCATGTTCTGGTACTCAATGCCGCAGCACAGCTGCAGGTTGGCTGGAGTGGGTTTGCAATTGCTGCGCTTATAGGAGAAGTCGGGCTGGCCGAAGAGGAAGAGCCCGCACACCAAGGCAGCAGTGAGAGGCAAGGACGAGTGGCAGCAGTGGGACTCTGTGGCATCCTGGGCACATGACCCCCACAGGGCGGAGAGAGCTGAGCCAGGGAAGCACGAGGCAACTGGAGCTTGAGCTGGACCCAGGCCCGCTTACTCTGCTATGCGCAGCTCGTGGGCTTGGAAAAGCCAAGTTGGTGGTCTGAGCATGTGAAGCTGGGAACTAGGCAGACCGTGCGGGTGAGGTGCTGTGAGCCCAAGTGCAGCTCTGGGGGGTTCTGAACTAGGGGAGCAGAGAGAGGGAGCAAAAGGGAGAGACACAGAGAGAGAGAGAGAGAGAGAGAGAGCGAGCGAGAAAGCCAAAAAGAGGCGTTTGGGTTTGCAGGAAGAGCCAAGACCAGATTCAGTGCACAAGAAAAAGAAAACTTGAAGATAAAATATCCCTTTCCACTTGCCAGCTCACTCACAGAAGTTGTATGAGTACACATGCAGATACGTTTTGGTGGCTCTAGGTAAGGATGAATCTGCTGCAATGGAGGACCCAGATCCCATGGTGTAGACTGATATAGCCAAGTCAGTGTCCAAGGTGTCCCAAGGTCACAGACTAGGCTGGAGATGAGAAGGCAGCACAGTGATGGGGGTCAACACCCGACCATGTGTATGCTGGGCAAAAGCTGAGAGAGTTGAGGGCCTGACATCAGGATTTTTGAGAGAGAAAGTGAAGAGGAGCTTCAAGCCTAAGAGAGTCTCCACCATAAAGATTGGGGACCCACCCCTCGAATAAGGTCAACTGTAAAAGTCGCGCTGGGGGAACCCCCACTCCTCAGCCACCTCGTGGGTACTGATGATTAATGGTCACGTCTCAGGTCAGCAGAGGAGTGTTTAAGTCAACGTAGGGGAAAACTCACCAATCTGAAGCCGGTGGTGGATGTGGAGGGGAGCGTCTGGGCAAATGGAAGGTGAGACCAGCGTCTCTGTGAGACCAGTGGGGTCTGGGGCAACAGATGGGATTCCACTAGCCTAAGTAGCAGTAGAAGAGCCCGTCTGAGTCATGGCGCCAATGAAAGCACCCAGAAAACCACTCTGGACGTGGGAACTCACACAAGAGATTTTATTAAGCAGACAGGCAAAGCGTCTGCCCTGAAGGGTAGGGGAGAGAGAGAGAGAGATAGATATGACCAGAGTGTCTGCGCTCAGGACTGGGGGATGGCCAGGGAGCTTCTCTTAAGTAGTTTGAATTTCTCAGGCTAGTAGCAATTGGACCAGTGACATATGAGGAGGTTCACAGACTGACAATCTGGGTTGTGAAGTGGTGGTGGGGGTGCAGAATACAGGCAGCAGCAACATGACCTGATGCCAACAGTTGAATTGTGATATTTTTGCATAGGAGGGTTTTAATCTTCCAGGCTTTTGCCTAAGTTCACAATGACTATTCGGCTGTAGTTTTATTTTCTTGTGGAGTCCTCATCAGAGTCTCATATCTTTGACTCTAAAAATTACAGTGAATGATTCTCTCTTCTTATTTTCTCTGCAAAGGATTATGTGGAATTTGCATTATTTTTAATAAAATGTTTGAGAGATGTCATAGTGAACTAGAATGTTATTTGTGGAAAGCTGTTTTAACCACACACACAATTTTAAAAAAAAATAGATATAGGACTCTTTAGGGTTTTTATTTCTTCTTGAGGGAATTTTGGTAGTTTGTGTCTTTCAAAGGGATTGGTTCATTTTACCTCAACTGTTTAGAACAAAATTAAACGAGATGGAAAGTTAATAGTATTCTCAAATTTTACTAATATCTGTAGTATATGTAATTATATCTCCTCTTTTATTTCTGATAATTTATGTCTTTTTAATTTTTCTCCCTTGATCAATCTTGCTTGAAGGATATATACATTTCCTTTATCTTTTCAAAGAAATATCTTTCAATTTGGATTTTTTTTAATTTTTTATTGTTTTAAAAATTTATCTGACTTTTAATCTTTTCATTTTTTTTCTGCTTTCTTTGAGTTCAGTTTACTATTTTCTTTCTGGAGTCTGAAGGTAGAAACAGTCCTTTATTTGGAAATATTCCTCCTTTTTAATATTAACCTTTTGATCCTTCATGTTCTCCTCTTAATAGTTCTTTAGATGAATCCCACACATTTTGTATCAGTATAATTTCATTTGCCTTCAGTCAAGTGTTGCCTTGAGATTTCCTCTTTGTCTTTGGAATCATTTAGAAATATATTGCACACTTTCCAAATAGTGGAAGCTTTTCCAAGTATCTTTCTGTTACTGATTGCTAACTTAATTTCTTTCTGTTGTAGCATATATTTCTCATTATTTCAATTCTTTTAAACTCATTGGGATTTGTTTTATACCCAGATTGTGTGATCTTGGTGAACATTTCATATGTGCTGAGAAGGTGCATTCCGCTGCTGTTTGGTGGAGAGTGAAGGAAAACCACTTCTGCTAACTTGGTAGAAACTTCATCAACTCTTCTATATCCTTGTAACCTAATATGCATTTTAGAGAAAAAAGTAAGTAATATTAGCTATCTAGGCTTTCAGTACTTAATTATGATAGACTTGCCTAGCTTAAAAATTATTAGTAGGTAGTTCTGTAGATCAGAACAGGGAACACGATGTGGCTGGGCTGCTAAAGCTGTGCCGAATCCAAAGTATTTGTGCATTAAAAATAAAAAAAAACAACAAAATTAACAGAGGGATAGTTTAATTAGTCCCCATTAATGTACAATATTCAAAATATACTTTTAAATACTGAATTTTCAGGCATACAAAATATTTTTATACCTTTAAAAGATTTTAAACATATAATAGATTTTAATAAATGCATTAGGCAGACTGTTAAGAGTCCCTCCCAAGTTCCACCCAACGGTGTACAGGACCTGTGTAAAACCTGGAGCTGTTGATATGATGGGGTCTGTTTCCTTCTTTCTTTCTTTATTTTATTTGTTCTGATTAGTTGCACCTGACAGTAGAGTACATTTATACATTTTGATAGATCGTACATAAATGGAGGGTGATCTCTCATTTTTCCGATTGTGCACACTGCAGGATCACATTGGTCATGCAGTCACACATGCACATGAGGTACAATGTCTGCTTCACTCTACTATCATTCCTTCCCCCCATACCCTTCCCCTCCCTTCACTCCCCTCTACCTAATATAAAGTAACTTCCCTATCCCCGCCACCTGTAATTGTGAATTAGCTTCCGCACATCAGAGAAACATTCAGCCTTTGTTTCTTGGGGCTTGGCTTATTGCACTTACCCTGCTTCTTTGACTCAGTTGTGTTACACAGGGGGTGACTCTCTTCAAGAAAATGACTCTGCTCATCTTGTGAGTCTTTTGGTCAAGAAGGCAGGATCAGAAGCACAGAGAGCCAGAGATTCACCATGAGTGGAATTCAACTCGATTCAACTCAAATGCTCTTGCTGGCTGTGAACGTGGAGGGGCCATGTGGCAAGGGGTGGGGACTCCAGAAGCCAATTGTGGGCTCTGGCTGACAGCTGGCCAAAGGGATCTCAGTTCTACAAGTATAATAAATTTGATTTGGCAATGTTTTATTCAGCTTGCCAGTGCATTTGTTGGGAGTGAGGTGTACTAGGGATTGAACCCAGGGGCGCCTGACCACTGAACAATGCTCCCAGTTCTTTTTTATTTTATTTAGAGACAGGAGCTTGCTAAGTTGCGGAGGTTGTATTGCTTTGTAGAACCTCCAGAAAGGAATGGCACAGCCAAAAATCATTCTTTCAGCCTGCAGGACCCTGGGCACAGAAAGCAGCCACACCATGCTTGGACTTCTGGTCCATCTAAGTCTTCAACTTAGTGGTACTGCTTCATGTAGCAATTGAAAACTAATAGACATTGACAGGAATGTGCTTACCAAAGGTCACACAAGTCCTTTGCAGAGAAAATTTATGAAACCCACTATGAAGATAAGAATTTTCACCAAAATTATTTAGGTCCAATGATACCAACAATACTCCAATCAAAATGCCAACATACTGCTGTTTAGACTTGAAAATAAGATTTTAATAATTGCTTGGAAGGTCCGATATGAAGACTAGCTCAGTTGATTGTAAAGTAGAAAGAGAAGTTGATCTTTGTTCTTTTGGTGAGAATATACATGGGGACACATTTCTAGCAATTCCAAATCTAGGAATTTAGCATAGCAATAAAGCTAAGTGTGAGGACTGCCCGACACATATCCATTTACAGAACTTATTTCTTGGAGAATTTAAGATAATCATGTACATACAAACATGCATGAAATGCCTTTTCTCAGTAAACTTATTAAAGACAGCAGTGTCGAGACAGAGGAGGGTCCAGGTGCCGTTACTGAGCTGGAACGATACCCACACTGTATTTTATGTGGAATAATGGAGTGAAATGTGACCTGCATTAAGAAACAGTGTGTCCTCCACTTTTGCCCCCGGGGAGACGTTCCTCTGGCAGAAGTGATGTGCGTGTGTCTGAGAGAAGGTGCTTGAGGGGCACGTGTGCCGGAGCTGGTCCCCAAGAGAGCAGATGTGATTAAATCACTGGCCCTTAGCTCGGTAAAGTGAGATCGGGCATGGAAGTCAGCGAAGGAAACACCAGATTGTCCTGGGAAGAGTGGCAGGATACCTGAGAAACACTCGGAAGAAGTGGCCAGTGCTGATGGCAGAAAAGCAGGTGGGCAGCTTGGAGTCGGGCATCTTGTCCCGGAGGAGCAGAGACTCCCAGGCCACTTGCTGCCGTGCCACGGGCAGCGCAGTCTCATTTCTGTCCCCTGTGGAACTGGCAGTCTGCTCTGTGCAGCTCACTGCTGACGCTCGGCCGGGAAGAGCTGGTGTTGGAGGAGCAGGAAACCAGGAGGAGCTGAGTTGTGCCCAGGACATTGGCACACCGTCCACAGGTCTGTGCCCTGAGAGGAAAGGGGGCAACTGAGGTGTGGGCCAGCTGGTGGGGCAGGGGAGAGAGAGGTACAGCGGAGCCCTGCAGGAAATGGAAGTGCCAACAGTGGCGGGGTCACAAGTAACTTCAGCCTCTTCTTTCCACATTTTATATCTGATCTGATGTTAACAAACGAGTGCCTGTGGTCAGAATATACAGCATTCCTGCTGAAATCTTCACGATCACAGTGGTCTGCCTCCTACTGACTTGGACAGTAATGACCACCAACAGGTCAGGCAGAGGTAACATACCAGGCGTCCTGGATTCTTTGCTTCAACACTTGCACTTTCCTCAAGCATCCCCTGGGCCTGCTGGAGCTGATAAAGTGACGCTTGGCAGAGATGCATCACTCCACCGGAGAATCCAACCCAGAGCCTCCTGGCACTTACGAAAGGCATGCGCAGCACTTCCTGGGTGGTGCAAAGGATCACGGCACATTCCAAGCTTAGCTGGCCACCAAGCAGCTGATTGGAATAAATAAAATGTGACGTGGGTGCACTTCACACAATGCGGGGCTCAAAACACTCCGTTGATCTCCATAGAGCAGGAAACCCTTGGAAACATCAGGAGACAAATTTTGAAGTTGAAAAAGCTCAGGGCTGAGCTACTTTCTGTTTAAATGGAAGCGGAAGTCTTGGTGATTGACCTCAGATGTGAATCAATGAACACACAATACCAGCACCTGTGGATTTGGACAGGGCTGTCTACAAGGTCCTCACAGGAGATGGAATCCTCGTGGATCATTCAGATGAACCGGCTGTATCGACGAGGCCCTGCGGGTGATGCCCACGGAAGGAAGTGCTTGTGGGCTTCTGAGAACCCAGGCACCAGTCATAGCAGGAAGCTCCTGCCACCCCCAGGGAGGAGGGGTCAGGAGGATGAGACTGCGTTGCCTGGAGCCAGGGAATGAGCGCCAGGATGGTCAGCAGCACAGGAGGAAGGAAGGAGAGAGCAGGGAGAGGCTATCAGCTCCCTTTCACCCTGACCTGTGCTTAGCCCTCCTTTCTGCTGACCCTGCCAGTGGCCACCTAAGGGGCCTAGGTGACCCAGAGGAAGGCAGGTGGGAACCGGCACTGAGTGCAGAGCAGGAGGGATCAACAGAAGAGCCCAGCTGTTCCCAGCCAGCCAGGTTGACATGAGTGTGGCAACCAGGACCCAGGATAAGAGCCGAGTTGGACAACTGAGAGCTTTACACTCTCTTGCCAGTAGCTAGGGCCTGTCGGGTTTTCCAAAAGTTGCTATTTCTTAAAAGATCAAAAGCCTGTGACGTCACAACACCCCATCATTTCTATTGCATCACCAAGTGCCTTTCAGATTTTCTGCAGTTTGCTGGTGAAACCCGACCTCCACCTCCATGGCGGAGCAGAGGGCCCTGGGACAGAGGTTGTGGCAAAGCTGCCCGAAGCAGGCCGTTGACTACCAGGCAAGAGGCAAGAAGGACCTCGGCCTCACAGGCGCAGGCGGAAGAGACGGGGCGAAAGGAAAGTGTGGCGTCTGCCCGGCGCTGCGCTGCAGGGTGCTAGGAAGGTGCTGGGCACACTTGCCACAGATGGCCTCGGTGTGAGGACCTCTTCCGAGATGAGTATCTTAAAAAGATAAAAACAAACAGAAGGATCACTGTCAGATGGGTGTTTATCCAGCAGCTGCAAACGTGACCTTGCTGCCGTTTATTAAGTACGTGCTCATCTCTGCCTCCTGGGCCTGCGTCACTCGGGCCATCGGCTGGTGTGCTGGTGATGTGTGCGTCACGGGTGGCCTGAGGGTCCCCGCACGGTGCGGCCTGTCCTGTAGAGGTCTGCATGGCTAGCAGCAACTCTCCAAACACCGGTTTTGGTCCTCATGAAACAGTAGTAGGGCGGCCCCAGCCAGCGGGAGACGCGTCCCTCGGAGCCACTGAGCCTGGAGTGTTCCGGTGCAGAGCAGCAGCCGAGCCGCCTGGCACTGCAAGGGCTTGGAGCAAGAGCAAGCTGTGCGTGGACACCCTAAGGTCACAGTTGCAGTCCACCGTGGTGCTGGGCCTGAGCCGAGCTCTGGGTGATGGCGTCTTGGAAACCCCCTCCGCCTCCAGCCTTCCCACATCCCACAGGACGCACAGCAGAGGTGAGAATTGGAAGTGTCCACAGTGGTGTGGGCAGCTGGAGGGCCGGGAGGACCCTGTGCAGCACAGGACTCCCTGCAGCCAGTGGGGGAGCGGGCAAGGATGCTGCACTCAAGGACGTGGCTGGGGAGCACTGGGGAGATGAGGCGAGAGCACTCTAAAACCCCATCCCAGACCTCTGAGGCTGGTTGAAGACATTCGCTTCTGTACTTGTTAGTCTTAAACAAATTCTTTGCCAAAAAAAGGAAGATGAATATATAAGTGACAGTTTCCTGTGAAGCAAAGCAATGATCAAACGCTTGCGTCCATGTCCGCTTCCTCCTTGCTTCTTTTGATAGACCCCTGCCCCGTTTCACCTGGGTGCTAGCTGGCCACCAGGCAAGAGCCGTCCCTTGGGCCCCTGGGTGAAGCCCTGGGAAGCAACCCTGGAGCCACGTCCTGAGGGAAATGCACGTGGGCTTCGTGGCCCAACCTTCCTGCTGGCTCAGATGAAAAGTGAAAGAAATAGCAGATTGCAGGAGGCGAGTCAGGACATCCAGGCAGGAGCCACACAGAGCCAAATAAACCTCTGTCTCGTTTATGTCAACAAGATTTAAATTCTCTCCTTCTTAAGAAGGTAGCAGTTTAGACTGTTCTTTTATCAGACTGACTGACATGAGCACTAGAAGGAAATCAGTGCCAACTGGTCTCTGTCTGGGCCCCCCTCAAGCTTAGGTTCAGTGGGCTGAGCCAATTCTGGTCCCCAGTTCATGGCCGTTTGTCACCGTGACCTGCTTACTTATTTCAGCAGCTCACTCTCTGTGTGATCGGGCTCTTCCTTGACTTCTCTTGCTTCACTTCACTTATGCGTGAAGAAGATCACGGTTCCCACCTCTTAGGATTGTTCTGAGAACAACAAAAAGTTAATTTGTGAAAAGCACTGATTCAGCCCGTACTAACTGCCATCATTGTTATTGGCTCTATTACTTGTTTCCTTGTACTTTCATCCCAAGTCCCACGTCCTCTGCTCCCGTGGGCAGCCTGATTGTCCATGCATGGCCCTTTGTTCACATGGGACTGTGTCCCCTGCACTTCTGTCCTTCCTCTGAGCTGCTGTCTGGGGCTCCAGGGTGCAGCTCCGCATCCCTCCTACCTGCGCCCCTGGTGGTAGAGGGCAGGACTGCCCTGGTTCCCCACTATGAGCCATGGCGGGATGACTGGCTGGTGACAATCTGACCCAGGGTTATCAGGCTGCTCTTCCTGTGGCTTGTCACTCTTTTGTCACAAACACTCTGCTTAATCCATGTCCTGAACTGCTGCTGTTCCACCTTCTTCACATGGGACGGAAGGGCTGTGGGGAAACACCGAGGGCAGCGCCAGATCAGCTGCACACCCAGCATCTTTCAGACCCTTGGAAGGAGTGTGGCACAGGGCAGGGAAAGCTCGGAACGCCAAGGAGAGACCTGGATGTAATCTCTCTGTCCCCAGAATGAGGAGGAATATGTAGGTCACCACGCAGACACACCCGGGCGTAACTGGCTAACTGCCTCCAGTGCCTGGAGGCCTGAGGTGGGACGGCGTGTGGTTCATGCCAGCTGGAAGCCCGGGAAAGGCGAGGCGAGCCCTCCCTCGCCCTCAGGTGCTTCCCACAGGTCTCTGCAGACGCTGCACAGCCTTCAGGATGGCGGGCGGTGCCTTCCTCAGCGGCCCCCGAACAGGAGGTGATCAGGCTCCACGGGGGTCTAGCTGAGCAGGAGGGGTCAGTCCCACTTGGGGACGAGGCCTAACATAGATCCTGTTTCCTTGGACCTTTCATCAAGCACAACGATGTCCTTACGCTCCTCAGGAAGGACAGCAAGTCCCGAAGCTCAAGGAGCACTGTGGTGACTAGAGGAAGCGCTCTGTCCCTCTAGCCCTCAGAGTCCAGAGCGGTGGCAGCTGCTCCCGGGGAAACCCAGCAGAAACACACACCTGCTCCCAGGGCGCAGGCAGGGGATGCTCTGGGCCACAGGAAGCAAATGTGCGAGACCTCAGGCCAGCAGGAAATGCCCGTCTGCCAGAGACCGAGAGTGGTGCGCCAGCCTGCCCAGCACTGCAGACGCATCAGGAGAACGAGGTCCCATTGCCCCAGCACCAGGGTGGCCACTGGCCCCAGGAAGCACCCAACAGAATAGGATGCAGGGCCCAAAGTAAGAACCTGAAGGGGAAAAACAAAACAAACAAACAAACGAAATACCTTTCGTGGAACAGGAACGTGTGAACACTGAAACCTGTGTGTGGCGTCAATAGAATCACAGAGAGAAACCGAGTCCCCAGCACTCCTACAGAAATACGAAGCCTGTGGGAAACTGAGGATCACATCAGCAGTAACACGTTCAAGGCCGTGAGAGTGACCAGCTTCACACAATAGCTAACGGAACAGAGAATGCCCACTTCTAGGGGAAAATCCATAGACTCGAGTCTTGACAGCTCCGTGTGGGACATTAGCAATCCATCCAGAATGACAAGACACACAACATACATCAAAGGGAAATAAAGGCCCATTGTTAACAGATAAATCAATCAACAGAATCAGATTCTGAGATGGCCCTGCTGTTCAAACTCTGTGGCAGACTGAAAACTCAGAATGATTAATGAATGTATTATAGGATCAAATATAAAAGGTCTATCACAAGCATGAACACAGGAGGAATTTCAAAACAGAGAGAGGAGCTACGGAAAAGTCAAATGAAAATGCTACAAAAAATTTTAAGAAGTGAGCAAGTTGCCTAGAATGCCCCCAGCAGACTTCTTACCTGATTGGACATTAGTAAAGAGAGAAAATTAATGCAAATCTAATACTTGATAATTATCCAAGAAAACCAAGTGCAAAGTGAAACAAAACAGGAAGCCAGTGGCTGCGGGAAGACATCTCTGCTACTTAGTGATTTATTGTCCCTCGGTTCCCAAGCTCCCCTTCAGCCTCTGCTCTGCAGGCTGGAGCTGAGCCCTGGAAACGTCTGTCCCGTCAGCTGGCACAGCCTCAGCCCTGTGAGCAGGAGTGACAGAGCCGTCCTCCCCCGCAGCTGTGGCACTCGTGGCTCTTCCAGGGCCCGGGTCTGGAAGCCCGCGTGTCCTGTGCAGGCTGCAGTGGCTCCCTAGCACCCCTTGTGACCTCAGAGTGAGTCCTAAGGTGCTGACTGGTCTGTGCATAGCTCCCCCAGGAACCCACGACAAAGACAATATAAGAATATTGTGTATGTTAAAGACATTTAAAAAGAGGAGACACTGTGAGAGTGCAAGGGAAAAGTCTGTTCACAAACATTTTGACACAGTACCGGGATACACACGCCAGAGATGGATTCTTCAGAAAAAGGATAATTATGTCAAGTAATGCAGTGGTTTTCTTGTTAGTATTGCCATTGCTTTTCAAATTTCAAACTATTTTATATGTACCTGGTAAAGTAAGTAAGAAGATACATTAAGGATTAGAGAAAACATGATTTTTAGTGTAAAAGAAAATAGACAAGAACGTGTGGGAACATTCCCTGACATTGAATTTGGGTGGGGCTGTACCAACTGTACCAACTGTACCAACCAGGGCTGCTGCTTGCTTGCTCCTTTACCCATGGCCACAGCCAAACCCTCGCTGGAGAAGTGAACACAATTCCCAGGTGTGGGAGGCTGGGTGCCCTTGCCTGAGCATAGGCCAGAGGGTTCTTAGGGAAAGGTTTGATCTGGATCTGGGATCCCCAGAGTGCCGGTGTGCCAGGGCGTCCTAACACCAAGGCAGTCACACAAAAGGCCTCGCCAACTGCTGGAAGAGGTTCTCAAGGGCAGACTGAACATCAGAAGTAACTAGTATAGGGTTCGACTCTGGAGCAACACTCAAAATGAAAAGCAAGACTATCAAAAAGCAAATAAGTGTTATATTCTCTTCACACAGAATGCCAGGTAATAGAGGAAAGATGCACAAAGGTGAGAAATGGCTTCGTTTAGGCAAAAACCCTCCTGGAAAACTGTCAGATAGCTGGGAGAGAATCCTTCCATAGCGTCAAAGCACCAGTTCACAGATTCCTCACCAACAGCAAAGACACACTTAGCAGTGCATGAATGTCACTCTGGGGACGAGCTGGTGTCCAGGCCTCTGGAAAGATGCTGCAGGAAGGACCCACTTCATCTCTGAAGAGTCCTGGCCTACATGTTGGCGTCTGATTGCACGTCCAGATCGGGTACTGACGGAGTCTTTCTGTAAAAGACGGGGAGTAGATATTTCATGCTTTGTGGCCAGTATGGCCTCAGGCAGGACTACTCAGGTGGTCCTAAGGCAGAAGCAGAACAGTATGTACGTAGCTGGGTGAGGCAAGGTTCCGTCCTGTGCAACAGAGCTACTCACAGGAACAAGTGGTGGAGCAGAGGTGGCCCTTGCCTGCGTGTGCTGAGCCCAGCCTGAGCTTCTATTCAGAGGAGCTGCAGATGGAGGAAGAAGTCACACCACACTTGGAGGAGACAACCACTGAAATGTAGAGCACAGATCATTTTATAAGATCCCACAAATAGTATATAATGCAATTAAGTGAACATGAGGGAGTCCCGTCCAAATATAAAAGAGATCTAAAAGGCATAGCCACTCAACTCAATGCAGGAACCTTAACTGAACAGCAGATAAAAAAGAAAAGGATGAAGAGGAGAGGAAGGAGAGAAAAAATCCCTGGAGGTGACTGACACCTACTTCAGGACTGAAGGGATTCTCACGTATGCTGCGTTCTTCATGAAGTCCTTGCATTCAGCTTTCCTTGTGGGTGCTGGGCTTGGGCTGCAGGTCTTCCTGTGGACACCCTTCTCAGGGGGAACATGGGGGTGAATGGTCAGCGTGTCCATCATCCATTGTAAGCGGTTGAGAGGAAAATACACCAGCAAAAACCGCGCACATCAGACTGAATGCAGACCATTTTTGACATATCCTTAGGTTAGAGATACAAGTGTCCATTTTTTCTTCTTTTCTATATGTTTAAACTAGAACCTTGGGAACAACACATGTAAGCAAATAAGCCCACTACAACAAAACCCAGACATAAAGTAAACAAAGCCCTGTATTCTGTTGTCCCAAATCTTCTGTTTTCACCCCAGAGAGTCCCACCTATCCTGGGCACACAGGAGTCAGGCTCCTCTGGGGGTGGGGAGGGTTCTGGGGTGCTTCCCAAGTGCTCTGCACAGAGGACCCTCTGCTGATAAGCTTCTTACTCGCCAAATAGATTCTGAAGCTTACAGGCGCCAAGGAGATGCAAATCCACCTCCCCTTAACATGCCACATTAAAAGTGAAATGTGCGAATGTTTTATTTGGGAGCAGGAGAGAGGAAGGATTAACTATCTGGGAAGCCAGTCGGAAGTGTCGGGCTCTGCAGACAAAGCCTGTGAGAATTAAGCATTTGCCTTTCTTAATCACCAAAATATGCTGCTGGAAATCTTTGAACCTCAGCCTGGACCCCAGCTGCTTCCGGAAAGCTCTCTAATTCCCTCATGACCCATTAAAGACAGGGGCAGCCCCTGCCCCACTAATTCTGCACAGAGAAGCAGAGGATGGATTTTTAAAATTTTAATTTTTGTATTTTTGTTTGTCAATGCCAATCCAGTGTGGCGTTTTCGAGATAGGCAAGCAGTATTTTTAGTAAACAAGTGAGCCTTACAGGAAAAGCCATGCAGAGGGGAAGGAGATGAACGTGGCTTCTTACCTGCTCTGGGCAAGGAGGTGTTCTGGAACTGGCTTCCTTCTTGCCAGTCAGCCCTGCCTGGTCCGAGGTGGACAGGGGCGTCCCCCAGCCCCTCCCAGGCCCCTCGGGCTGCTTTCCTGCTCAGTTAGGACCGGTGCTGCTCTCGGAGAACAGCTGCTGGCTGTTGCTGGTGGAGCTCGCTCTGATGCTCCCAAGCCCGTCAAGCGCAAGCCAGCTGGGGCACTGGCCCTGCCTAGGAAACCTGGAGTCCCGCCGGGCTAGGTGCACAGAGGTGACCTCCAGAGCTCTACCTTGGGTTTCTCCAGGTGACCAGGAGGCTACACGTGGGCATGGCGAGGGCTCCCGGCACTCAGGTGGCCTGCTCTGGATCTCTGCAGGTGGATCCTGCAGGAGCCAAGTGCCCTAGGTGCAGCAGGAGCTGGTGGACTGGACCCCAGGCTTGGCTCTGGTCCCCGTGGTGGCCTGGAGGCCAGCCAGTTAGGGCTATCCCGGGAGTCACAATTGCTTCACCCGTGGAAGGAAGGTGCTCAGAAGTTGAGCAGAGTAAGTTTGCTTGCGAATCAGGCGTGGTGACATTAAATAAACATTAGCTGTCTTTACCAGTAAGACCCCCAGGTCACACCATTACTCTTTGAATTGCAAAATATGAACTGAGGGATGGTTAATTTGCACACATCTGTGTTCCACGAGAGGGTATAAAATCAAATAAGGCACTTTCCTTGTCTCCTTTCCGTTTAGAGAAGCACGCAGCTGAGTGGAAGACACGCTCCTCTCCCTCTTCAGAAAGAAGATGTGCTGACATTTGAACTCTGGGAGACAAATCCTGTGTGAATTAAAATATTCTAACCCCAATACACGATCACTGTCCACACACTTGCAGCTGTTAGGTATTCAGTAGTGAAGAACTTAACACTCTAGTGTCACCACACAAGGACAGCACCGACAATCTCTCTCTCATGAGAATATATGCTAATATATATTATTTATATGTACTAATTCTATATGTACATATTTTATGTATATATTATATGTAATTACATAATTTGATTATTTATACATATAGATTTATATGCATATAAATTGTATATAGCTTTATATATACAATTTAATATATCTTAATATGTATTTAAGATGTAAATTTACATGTATCTCCATTTTATTCATGCATTTTAGTTTCCCTGTATATATATATATGTATACTCTCATTATTCCATTTCTCATTTTTGCTTCATACATACATTCTCGCATTCATAGCTATATATGTGTATAAAATTCACACTATAGAAATCAGAAGGCATACACGAACTACATTTAAACAAATTTCGTGGGGAACACGGAGATTCTGTAGCTGAACGCTTCTGCCCTCAGTGATTCCTCGCTCGGCGCCCCTGCTGTGGGGAGCCACACGATTATGGATCCGTTTCTATTGTAGTTCAAATTTATATTTCACTGTAACAGCAATTATTTTCTCTTCCCCTTCAGAGATTCGTTGCTAAGGGACCTTCAGAGCAAACATTCCGCTGAGAAGACAAAGGGGTTAATAAGTGTCAGGTTCCTTTGAAAGACTGCACTTGCTGCCTGTGACTTGCTCTCTGTGACTGCCTGGTGTCTGACTCCCAGCTCATCATTCATCTCCGCGGCTTATTTTCTTCCTTATTTACTTTGATATGAAATAATGGTGTCCTTTGTGCTCCTGACGGCACTGGTCCATGCATGTCAGATCAAAAGGGTGCCTTTCTTCTCCAGGTTTTGCTTTAATTCTGCCACTTAGAATTTGGAATGGATTTCTCTTCCAACTTTCAGCCTAGGTTGTTTTTGAAAACAGCAACGACAGCGAATGATATTCAACTGTTTAAATGGCAGAGAGGAAGATGCGGCCATGCTTCTGTTTGCATGGAAGTCGAAGCCAGGCAATACTCACTGCAAAACCCGAGGCACAGGGACAAACAGACAGCACAATCTTTCCCCCAAATAGTCTTTAAATGAAAAATGCACTCAAGCCTCATTTTCTTAACAATTTTTTATGAAGTACATTTAAAAAAATTAATACCACTATGTTTAGTGTGATGTTAAGCTTACTAGTAGCATTGTTTCGGTAGGAGGCCAGTGCTGAGCAGTTCATTTTCAGTATACTACAGGAGATAAAAATCACTTGAACATATTGTGACTGTCGGCACAGACACCCCTAAACGTCCGATAAGGCTGCGCCTTGATACCCGGTGTAGGCTGGCAGTGTCAGAAGTGGGAATGCTTCCCGTGCTCCCAGTGCTCCTCCTGGCTCAGAGGCTGGGACTGAGGAGCACCACTGCCCGTGCACAGGGAGCTGCAGCTCCTGGAACTGCCCTTTGTCACCAGAGACAGTTGGCCTGCACATCCCCAGCCAGAAAATGCCCAGATTCAAAGTTGGATGTGGGGTTTCCAATGAATTGTACCATTTTTGCACCACTGTGAAGACGGGAGGTCTGTTTTGGGGGCTGGTGCTCCGCGTGCTTCAGGGGAGCTGCCTCAGTGACGCAGCCACTGCTTCCTGCTCTGCTCCGGTTTCTCACAGTTATGCAAACTGATTTATAATACTCCAATGCATTGATTAGATATTACTTTTATTAGCTATTACTGCAGCTTTGTGTGTGTGTGTGTGTGTGTGAGTGTGTGTGACTACGACTTTGGCAGTGAGTCAACTAAACCACACCCCAACCGCCCTCTGCCTTTGTTTTCTTTCTAAAATGACGAGGGAAGCACATTTGGGAGCTGGTCGGCTAGAGCCGGGGGCTTCTGAGGTGGTGCGAAGAGCCCGCTCCGTGCGCAGCGGGCTGAGCACGCGCACACACCTGCTCACTGCCCCTGGCAGGTGGAAGTACTTCCAGCGTCAGGTCACAGCACGCGACAGCGGTTGGCAGCCTGATCTATCCATGCTGTCATTTATCCATGCTGGAGTTACGCATCATTTCTTTGACAGGAATTTTTAAAAATGAGATTTAATGATGGACTTAAAATTAATTTAAAAATATTTTTTGATGAAGTGTTCACCTGAGAGATTAAACATTCACGTGAAGTGTTAAAAGGCTGAGACAGTTGCGCCCTTGTGTTCGGATTAGTTTACCTGCTTCTATAAAAGGGCCATTTTGGTTTTTTTTTTTTTAACCTAAATTCTAATTGTTCAGTTGAAATCACTGTGATTATTTTCTCCCTCCACTTATTTTCCCCTCCATCACCATTGGTAAATAAGAGTCACATCAGGGTCACAAACCTGAGCCCCTGACCCTGGGCCCTGCAGGGTGGCATCGTTGTGTTGTCAAAAGGCCTGGGTGTAGCTCTCTGGGCTTGAGCAGGGCTTCGCCCCTGTCTGTGTACAGGCTCCATTACAAACTGAAGAGCCTAACAGAGCTATCGACGTCCTGCGGCTTCGGAACGAGATGGTTCAGCTCCGACTGTTTTGAACCAAGAGAAAGGGCAGTGTGGTAGCTGACGCCCTCACCAGGGTCATCGCAGAGTCTTACCCTTTCTCCTCCCTGTGAATCAGTCAAAGCACTTTCCACATGTTTTTGAATTTTCTGAAATTCTTCCTGCTATCAATTTCTAGTTTCATTCCATTATGGTAGGGAAAGATACTTGGTATGATTTCAGTCTTCTTCAATACATTGTGTGGGCTGGGGATACAGCTCAGTTGGTAGAGTGCCTGACTCACAAGCACAAGGCCCTGGGTCCAAGTCCTAGCACTGCAAAGAAGAAACAAAAAAATAAAAAA
>JAJEJO010001280.1:661944-780334 GCA_020662805.1 Glaucomys volans
CCTCTCCCGTCCTGCTGCACCTCTCCTGTCCTGCTGCGCCTCTCCCGTCCTGCTGCACCTCTCCCGTCCTGCTGAGAGTCCTGTCATCACATGTGGCAGCCGCCTCGGGTTTGCCAGGCACCTCGCCGCTCAGCTCCTGCTCCACTTGGTGAGGAGCTGCTTGCCCACTCACGTCCAGCGATGTCTGAGGAATGTCGCTGACTGCAGCCAACCCTGGGAAGGACGTCCAGTCACCAAGGCAAAGAGGACGCATGGGGTGAGGTGAGAAGAAGGCCACAGGGTGCCAGAGCCACTTGGCCTCACTTCCCTGTAAGAGGTCAGCCGTGGGCAGCCACAGAGAGAGGAGACTGCTGCCCACGCGTTGCCAGGTGACTCCAGAGAGCCGCCTTGTTCAAGTGACTTGGGCTGGAGAGGAGAAAGAATGGACCTTTAGGCCCCTCAGGACCACTGACATCGGGTCCTATTGAAACTCTCCTGCATAATCGGTAGATTTTTTGAGTCCTGCTTATGTATGTAATTGTAATGCTGTGGTTAAAACAGCAGCAACATGATGGAAAGGAGAGGAGTAGGGGACAGGAGGACGGGGAGGGAGGGGAGGACGGGGAGGGGAGGACAGGGAGGGCGCAGGTGGTGAGATGGACCAGTCATGTCGTGTGCGTGTGCGGCTATGGCGCAATGAATCCCACGGTTTCTGTAATTAGGAGGCAGCAGTAAAGATTCCCTGCACCTCTGGGTTCTCAAATTTCTTATCCAAGGTCAAGCAGACGAAGTGAACCCTGCCTCCACCGTTACTGTGCGTGCGCACTAACCCGAGTTCAAGGAACAAACTGCTTCTAGACCATCAGGCACTGTCTATCAGAAAGCCGGCCGGTCCATCATCAAGTTAGGAATTTGCTGCTCCTTGTGGAAGGGAAGGGAAGGGAAGGGAAGGGAAGGGAAGGGAAGGGAAGGGAAGGGAAGGGAAGGGAAGGGATATATTCTTTCAATATAGAAATGGATCATCGTTCTGAGTAGAATGTTTGATGTTTCTTTTTTTCCCGTGGGTGAGTGTTCCAGCGTGCAGATTCACTCTGTGCTGAAGTCATTAAGCATTTTTAGTATCTTGTCACATTTAATTAGAGACGTGGTTAATGTGGCAGAATTCTAAGATGACCCCAAGACTCCTGGCTCCTCATGTAGAAATGTCTCCTTTCAGCGATGCAGTCAAACTGGAATCTCTGCGTGCAGGGAGGGAACCGTGTAAAGAAGAGAGGTCACAGGGAGGGAGGGAGACAGGAAATCTCAAGCTGAGGGGAGTGGGCCCTGGCTGACAGCCCCCCAGGAAGAAGGAGCCTGAGCCCTCCGGTTGTCAGGAGCTCCCTTTGTCAGCAGGCTGCCCAGGCCCGGAGTGGCCCTGGCTCAGTCACGCCCTCAGACGGAAGCACAGCCTGATGGCTACTGCAGGGTCAGCCCTGGGTGGACGTCTGATGGGCCAAACAGAGCTAGTAAGTGGACATTGTTCTAAGCTATAAATTGATAGTCGTTGATCACTCGCAAATGGAATACACGCAGTAAGAATCAATTTTCCAGATGTATGTAAAAGCCAGTGGTGTCCCCTGGAGCACACATTAGGTCTTCACCAGGGTCCTGAGCCTTGTGCGGTGTGATTTTCTGCCTTGTGCTGGCTTGGACACTGCGGGCGGTCAGCCTTTGGAGTGACGAGGTCCGGGAGACGTTGGTCCCCTCTCCCACTGCTTGTAAATTAGCTCTTGAGTGAACAGAAACTGTAAGGTGGGTCCAGATTGCTTGGGGCTTGCTTCCATTCTCTGGGTAGCATTAATCTGGTTATGCGTATCATTTTTGAATATAAGAAGAAGTCGTGAGATGGGAAGTGTGGGGAACACCAGCTCTGAGCCCTGCTAATGTGTTTCCTTGTCCTCAAAGGCCCATCCCCCCGGTCAGTGCTTCCAGGCACGAATCGAGCTGTTAGGACGAGCTTTCAGTTTGCTGTCTTCCTCGACCAGAAATAATGGTCCAACGCCAGCTGCGTCAATATTTTGGCATGTTTTCTTGATAATTTGCAAACCTGTGGGTGTGCGTGATGCTTCTGAATGGCTGAATGGCCGCTTTTGTCTTCTGCTTTATGTGGAAGCGTTCAAGTGGACGCTCCACTGGGCAAGGTGGGAGCAGAGTGTCTCTACCCAGCACAGGTCAGAAGACACGTTCAGAGGCCAACTGGTAGCTGACGGACAGTGGAGTCCCCGTCCACACAGCTGCAAATGAAACGTCAGGCTGTGCCCGAGGACTGGACCTCCTATGTCTCAGAACGGATGCTACCAGTTCCATGTTGCTGCTTGGACTCCATATTTTTCTTATGGTCAGGAAGAATTTTTCCAAACCAGTGGCCATCCTGGTGCAGAACACCTTCTTCTTTTTATTGATTATATATTATAAATCATGTCCATGGAGAAATCAACTTCATTACAATAGAATTTCATAAATGAAGCTGCTTATTTTATTTTATTAACTGCTTTTATGGTTTCATATGAAGTGTCCCCAGAAGCTTGTGTGTTAGATGACAATAGACCATTCAGAGGTGAAATGATTGGGTTATGAGAACATTGACCTAGTCAGTGTGTTAATTCAGTGGAAAGGATTAATGGGGTGGTAAGGCATTGCTGCAGGAGGGCATCATTGGGGTTTACATTTTGTCTTGGTGAGCAATATTCCCTCTGCTTCCTGGGGGCCATGCCCTGAGCAGCTGTCCTCTACCATGCTCTCCTGCCATGATGTTCTGCCATCCTCTGGCCCAGAGCAATAAAGCCAGCTGTTCATGGATGGAGATGATGGAAATTGTGAACCCAAATAAACTTTTCCTCTTCTAAGTTGTTCTTTTCAGGTCATTCGTTCTCAGTGTCAAAAAAAAGCTGACTAAAACAATCACTTCGAACAATTGGACGAATATATGTAGCACAGAACTCAACAATTCAGGCAAAGACAGAGAAGGAAGAGTCATCTCACAGTCAAAGGGAAATGCAGTGAGCAGTGTGGGAGCTGTTTGGCTGATACTCTCCTACATTTCTATGCACATTTAGACTATATGGCACTATTTTGTATCAGTGCATTCTTGCTGTGTATTCTGCTTTGTGACCTTTTGCCTTTCCACTAAGGACAGAAGGAGGTTGTCCATTTCAGCAAATGCAGAGACCCACGGCCGCCAGCCAGCTGCACTTCAGCTGGCTGGTTTCCTGTTCCTAGACAGTTATGTTCTTTCTGCATCTTCCCGGTGGTAAAGTACACGTTGTCCTGCACACAACTTTGCTCTGGTATCGCCACGGCCTTTGAACTGTGATAGAGTAAACAGATACAGATTGGGATTTTGCATATCACAGGAAAATCTTAGGAAGACGATAAAACGATTTGTTGCAATTGAACCTGCGAGTGTCCACAGAGCTGAAACCCAGGGCAACAGCCAGGGACCGTCAGCAGGCAGGCAGAACCTGGAACCGCGGGCTGCTCTCTGGAATCGCTGCCTAGTTCTCTGCACCCTGGCTGGTTTGGTAGTATGACTCGACTTGCTCACAGATGTGACCCTGCAGAGTCCCCCCGGCGTCAGTCAGCTGCTCTTGATCTGTGGGTGGATGAGAATCCTGCGTTGGCACCTCCTTCACCTGCGTCCCTCTGTGACCACTCTTAGGGCTCTGTCCTTGCTCTCTCTCTCTTGCTCTCTCTCTCTTTCATCCAACAATATGGCCATTTCCATAACACAGGGGAATTTATTCCAAGTCCGCTAATGCCTCCTCCTCCTCATTACTCGGTGGTGGTTTAGAATCTGTCTGCAGGACGGCACCTCCCGTTCTGGCTTGCACACACACACTGCAGTCTGGATTTTTACTGTTATGTGAATTACTCCTTGGGAAGAGTGCAACTTGAGACTGCTTGCTTCTTGCTCAACACTGTGCACACGGGCTGGATGGGATTTTGGTGCTCAGAGAGACCAAGAGGAGCAGGACCTCCACAAACGTCTGCCCCTCCAGTCCCTGATGCCCTTCCTGCCCTTGATCTTTCCTCAGATCATGCCTTCTCCCTGAATTACCTCTCTGCAAGCCTCCCTAAGGGCCAGAAGCAATAGCATGTGGGCCACCACCCTGCTGGAACAAGGAGATGGGATGTGGAATGTGGCAGGGACTCACTAGATGGTACTAGAGGGCAGTTCCTCTTTGTTGCATTTATTAAGGTTTCTTTTTAGGGGGCAGTACTGGGAATTGAGCCCAGGCAGGTTTAAGCATTGTGCTACATCCCCATTCTTTATTATTTTTTAAAAATTTGCAAGAGGGTCTTTTGAAATTGCTGAGGGTGATCTTGATTTTGTAATCCTCCTGCCTCAACCTTTGAGCCCCTGGGATTTCAGGTGGGCACCCCTATGCCCGACTCAAGGTTTCTTCTGTGATAGCCGTCATCCGTCTCCATGGGTCATTCAGAAACAAAGACCATACTTTCCTCCTTTATTTAGAACACTTCAATCCCTTCTGTAGCAGGCATAGTCAGTTGTAGCCGCTATAACAAAAATACCATAGATTTGGCGGCTTAAGTAACAGAAGTCAGTTCCCCAGGGTCCTGAAGGCAGGAGTTCCAGATCACAGGCTGGCAGCCTCCCGGTGGGGGCCCTCTTCCTGCTTTGCAGAAGGCCACCTTCTCCTGGTGTCCTGAGATGGCACAGAGAATTCTTGAGTCTCCTTTCTTTTCAAGGGCACTAATCCCATGGCAAGGCCCACCCCATGGCTGTGTCCAACCCCACCTGCCTTCTAGCCCTAGTCACTCCTGAGGACTCCACTTGTGAGCACCACCAGAGTCGGGGTTAGGGCTTCAACACCCGAGTCAGGGACGGGCGCGAGCACGCAGCCCATGGCGGTTCTGACAGCACGTTCCTCTTCTCATTCTAAAAGGACCCGTTGGCACCCTGAGCGCTGAGGGCAGCCTCTGGAGTGACAGGCCAATGGGGAGGGATTTGATCCCGCTCTGGAGATGGGGGAGAGTGTGTTGGGGTTGGTTCCAAAAAGAACTTTGCTCCTTAAAACCCAAACCCAAACAAAATGTAGCTTTATGCTTTCCTCCTGCTTCAGATGCACTTGCGCAGGGTTCCACACTTGGACCTTAGCTTCCATCAGGTCCACGTGGGTTCAGGACCAGAAAGCAACGCCCTGCAGGTGTCCGTGTGGGGAGAGAGGGAATCCTGTGCTTGATGGAGGAGTTTCATGCTGCTGGCGAATAGAAGAGGCTGGATCTCAAGTTTTTCTATAGGGTAAAGATTGCTCCATTCCCAGCCCTGCCATCTTGGGTGTGTGCGTGTGCACGTAGTGTGTGTGTGTGTGTGTGTGTGTGAGAGAGAGAGAGATTCACAGCTGAGTATATTCTGACAACTTCCCATCCTTCACAGGACCCTCGCTTGGGCACTGGGCTGCCTCCCTGGTAGTCAGCTGGCCTTTGCTGTGGTTAAACACCTGAGGTGCTGCCCTTAGTGGAGGAAGGGTCTGTTTCAGCTCGCAGTGTCACAGGTTCCAGTCGTGGTTCTTGGCCCTGCTGCTTTTGGGCCTGTGGCGAGGCAGGACATCATGGAAGAAGCCTGTGGCTGAGGAGGCATGTCCATCCCATGGCAGCCGGGAAGCAGAGAGACAGGAAGGGCTGGGCTCCAAAGCCCCTTCAGAGTGTGGAGCTCCTCCAAGGAGGCCCTCCTCCTAAAGGGTCCTCCTGCCTGGTAGCCCCAGGCCTTCAGCATCTAGCTGGGGGACGGCTGAGCTCTAAGCCACATGCTCCCTCCTCCCTCAGCCTTGGATAGTCCCCCCTGGTTCTGCCTGATCTCGGGCCTATGCAGCCTTGCTGTTGTCCTCGCAAGGTCCTCAGGTCTCCCTCTTTGTGCTCGCGCTTCCTCCTGCCTGGCCTTCTCTTGGGCCCCCTTACCATGCAATCCTGCCCTGTCTACAGCCAGCAGCCTGCATTCCACCACTGCTCTCAGGGACACACAGGGTCACATGTGGCATGGTGCTTCCCTGAGCTTGGTGCCAGGAAAATGCCTAGCCTTTTCCATAACAGGAACCACATCAGTGCCAACAGCTGTATCCAGCAGCCTCTAAAAGTGACTTCTGTGAAACGTGACTGACAGCGTGCCTGAGTGGAGCTCCCTGGACCTTGGTTTGAGACCTCCTGGGTGCTTAAGTCCCCCCTCTACATTTCACATCCTGGGAACATGGCAGGGTCCCTGAGCCAGCGAGCCCCTCAGTCACATTTCCACAGTGCTCTCACTGACCTCTTCCCTCCTCCTGCACTGCCTCACCTCACGGTGACCGTCTCTCACTGGACCATCTCCCACACTGCCTCCCTGTGCACCTCTTCTGCTCTCTTCGCCCAGGGCCGGCAGAGAGTTGGTGGGATAGAGCGACTCCCGTGATGCTCCTCTCTCCCTACTGCCCCCAGCTTCCCACCAGGGCCAGGATTCAGCAGCTCTGCCTCACAGGGTCTGGCAACCTCTCCACAGACACTCTCCAACCTTTCCTCTCTTCTCTGCTGAGGCCACGTTGCCTCAGTGAAGTTGCCTGATCATGGAGGCTCGTTCCTCCTCGTGGACTTGAGCCCTGGCTCACGTTCCTCCTTCAGGTCCCCTAGGCAGTCGCCCTCCCACGTGTTCCTGGCTGAAGCTGGACTTCCCAGCTACTTCTGCTCTGGGCCCTCAGGTGACTGACTGCCCTCCTGGCTGTCCCTGCTCCCATCCCCTGCACTGGGGGACTCCAGGCCCAGGGCGTCAGGTCTCTGCTCCTTTGCTTCCTGCCTGGGGCTTGCCTGTCTGCCTGTTTGTTGGATCCAGTTGCTGGGGACCTGCTCCGAGCACACTCAGGGAGTGTTCTGGGTGATCAAGTAAATAGATCAAGGAACCCCTGTACAAAACGGGAGCAGCATGCCTGGAGCTGTGAACCATTCCATACATTTTAAACGTGCAGGTGATACATGTCCATGCATGTGTTTGTAAATAGACAGGGCTCATACACACACTCCCCTTTTCTTGGACTTCTGGGAATGGAGTGGTCTCCCTGAGGGACATCGGACCAGCCCTCATGAGCTGATGTTGGACACACCAGCATGCACCATGTGAGTTTGGAGAGAACCTGCAATGTGATTCTCAGCTGAGAAAATCTCTGACGGTATAAATGAGAATAAAACATTTTGAACAATCTGCCGAGATTTGGAAAAACAAATGGAGGCAGGTGTGATTGGCAGTCTCGGGGAAGGATGCCCATTTCTGGTCCAACATATTTAACACTAAAGTTGAGGAACGGCGTTCGATGACATTCGGCTTTCAGGAAATGGCAGATGCAGATGATAATCTGGATTCCCACTCATTGAAGAACTCTGTTCTCTGCTCTCCTGGGTGAGGTTGGATAACCAGGTTATTCCAGGTTTAAACGCGGAAACTCCGACCTTCCTTTCTTTTCCACTCCTCTCGTGCATGCACTGTTTCTTAGGGACCAAGAGAAATGGCGAGAAGTGAGATTGACCTGACCTCTCTCTGAGCAATAAACATCTCCCAGTGGTGGTAAGTGGATGCTAAATATATAAAGCTAATTATTTCATGAACTGGCGTCTTTCAGAGATTAAGCCGTGGAGTATCTTGTGCGCACTCTGCCGCAGCAGGAATTCTCCAAGCAACCCGATCTAAAAGTAGCAGCTTCCGTGGAGACGTTTCCTGTAGTGTGGGTCCCTGAGCCTCCTTGGCAGAGCTTGAATTATGTTGCTAATTATTCCAAGTGTCCACTTGCCCGCTTGTGTTGACCTGATTAATGCATGGCTCTTCACCGCTGCGTCTCCCAGGGTGTCTCGCCTTCCCGAGCAGGGGAGGTGCCAGCGGGTTCGTGTGTGGATGATGCAGAGCTGCCGGGTTGGTCCCAGGAAGCGGGAGTCCTGCAACCTGCTCTGGGCCCAGAGAGCTGCTGGAGCCGCCTCTCCTCGCGCTCAGCTTTACTTCCTGGCACCGCTGGCTGATGTGGGACCCCAGACAGAGTAATTAAAGCCTGTGCGGAACCTCTGTATGGGAAGGACTGGATTGCCTCTCCAAGTGCAATGGCTATCGAGAGGGAGAGGAACATACAGAAGAGGGAGTTAATTCACACGCTAATGAATTTTTTAATTAGTATTTAAAAATCCAGACTTCAGCAGTCTACTTCCCTGTAGGGAATGGTATAGAATGATCCAGGTAATTAGGGGAAGTGAAGATATTAAAACAAACTTATGGACACAGTGCAATAGAAGGGGTTTGAAGGTCAATGGTGGCAATCAACTCAGGATCTGGAGCTGTCAGTGGTAAACACTGGAGGACAAATGCTGGTTTTCCTCAGAAAGAGGGAGGAGCAATCCCTAAATTTAAAGTAATGACTGGATGATAAAGATACGTTCTTGAAAGAGAATTCAAATGCTTTCAATGCTTTGAATATAAATTGGCCTGTATTAAAATTTTTTAATTTGCTGTGTGTTATGAATCATATTTCAATGTATAATTTCCCAATAAAATTGAGCTGTTACGCTCATGTTTTGGGGATGATTATCTCTGTTTTCTCTGGGTGTGAGGGTGGAGTATACACAGCAGCCTTTAAAGAAATAGCAGAGACACTGTTGCCATTCATTCACCTCCTACAGCCAAGACTGCGGCCGCCTGGGGCACCAAGGAGGAGAGTGAGTGCTGCCTGGTGCGCATCACGATGACGGTTTTGGATGTTTCCTGTGGAAGGTTTTTTTAATATATAAAAGGAAAATAGCTGGTTTGCATAAATTCCAGATGCTATTATTGGGTTAAGAATAAAGCATTCAAGAAATACGTTCCAAATGCAGAAGAGACAGGACAGACATTCCGGAGTCTCACCTCCACTGCTGTCACACAGGTGACGGGAACCGCAGTGGCTGGGGTTCTGCCAGGATAACTCCAAGGCCCCGAGTGCCCAGACGGAAGCTTGGACCATTCGTCCTATAATAATGCCACCATGTTGATGGCTTCTGACCCTCACTGAAGAGGTTCTTGGTATTCTCCAGTTTGCAATCTTCACTGAGGATTAGAAGTGATTCCAGAATGTTCTAGAAGCTGTCCTGTAGCTTATCAACTCAATCTTTAAAAGCACCGTTTAAATGAATCTGTTCTGCTGCTGAAAATAGACCTTCATTAGTCTATGAAACATGTCTTGATTTTTTTCCCACTCATCCCAGTCTTCAAGGATCTGACAGCAGTCTGAGTTGCTAATCTCGGATCCTATGCCTCCCTGTTTGGTTCTGCTGAAGGCAAAGTGTGTTGGAGAGTCTGCCTCCCAGGCCTTTGCTCCTCAGCAGGGTGAGCTTGGGCTCACTGCTGGAGTATGCCACCAGATTCTCTGTCCCCTCCCCTGCCAGAGGAGATTCAGGCTGAACTGCACTTTCCTTAGCCTCCTCTGTGACTCCAGATCCCACCACATACTCCAGTGCATTTTTAAAATCTGAATTTTATTTAACTAAACAGTACAAGCTCTTTCATGATTGGAATTTATCTTGCCTGTGCTTTTTCTTACGTAATGTACCACAATTGTTCATGCATATTGAAATTATTGATTAACTGATATTAATTCAAGTTAATTTTTCATTGACATCCACCTTTTTTTTTTTTTTTTTTTTGCGGTGTTGGGGACTGAACCCAGTGCCTCACGCTCGCGAGGCAAGCAGTCTTCCAACTGAGCTGCATCCCCAGCCCCTTGTTTTCTGTGGGGCCTGAAGAGCTGGGCCGAGGAGCAATCCATTGGAAACATTGTCAAGTGTATCCTGGGATGAAGTCCTGTTTGGGGAAAGGCATCACTCTTGCTCAGTGAAATTGTAGAGTAGGCTCCATTTCACCAGGAAATTTGACACCCAGAGTCAGAAATAGAAGGTCTCACGAGGGATGGACAGGGCACCTTCCTCTGCTTCTGAGTTCTGGGTAGGGACTGTCTTCTGGGGCTTTTTGCTTTTGCCATGGAGGAATGTCTGTCCATGGAGGAATTAAAGAAGTAGTCTGTGATAGGCTGGGCTCAGGACACAGGGCTACCTGGCTCCTCAGGGGATCAGGTGTCTTCAGAGCAAGGACAGGCCCTGCAAGCCAGTTCAGAATTCCAGGTGCGACATAACAGTCTGCACTAAGTCCAGCTCCCTCTTGCCTGGGCACTGTGACACACATGCACACACTCATACACATGCACATGCACACACACATGCACACACAACACACTCATACACATACAGATGCACACACATGCACACACACACATGCACATACACACATGTGCATACACGCATGCGTGCACGCACACACCACTTCCTCTGCAAATGAACCTACTTGCCTGGACCCACTCTGCTGCTGGCTGATGTGCCCTCCCCTGCCCAGTCCTCTCAGCTACTTTGAAAGTGGCACTCACGTTTGGCCCCACTGGGGGAACCCACAGGACTGGGCAAAGATCCCCAAGAGGCACAGCTCTTGTCATCAAGAAGCAGATAGTGCTGGGAGCACGCAGCCCTGATTCACCCACTGCTGGAGGACCCGAGGACCCCCGCCTGGTGCTCAGCACTCCTGCTGGGCTCCTCACTCACCTGGGAAGGAAAGAACAGCAGATTCTCCTCGGGGAAGACTAGCTTTTCTACCACCGCTTACTTTCTGCCCCTCAGTACTACTGTGCACTTTTTCTTCATCCCAAGGGCACGACCCAAGGATCCATGTAGATGTAGACGCTGAATATAGACGAGATGGCAGAGGACCTGAATGGTGTGCTGTCTTCCCATTGGGGACATAGAGGGCCCCCAAGTCCTGCAGCTTATAAAATTAACGGACAGATCATCCACCCTCCCTGGGGTCTGCCTGTGAGATCCCATCCCACGCGTCCTGCAGGGCCAGGAGAAGGCATTCATCCTCCGACAGTGCTCCACTCAAAATGTGCAGAGGAGCTGGGAACGAGCACTTTCCACAACTTCTGCCCCCTGAGTGGTGAGTGCCGATCGAGGCTCTGCAGCTCAGCTGGGTGGGCTGTGACTCAGGGGCTTATGCAGACGCCACGACCGCCGCCTGCCGAGTCAACACCAAGGCACTCTTTCAACTTCTCCCTCCGTCAGGAATGCCCAGACGTCTTCTTTCTGGACTGACCCAGCTGAGCTGGCCAGGAAGACCTCCAACAAGGGGGCAGCCCCCCACTCTCTCAGGGCAGAGCACGCTGCTGCTGCAGCCCCACTGAGTGACTGTGTGTTCTCACAGGCAGGCCCGGCCTGCGCCGGTCACTGCCTTCTCTGTGCCTAGAAGGCTGTGACCCACAGTGCTCAATGACGTCATCGGGATTGCATGGCGTTTCCCAGGCAAACAGGAGAGAATCCAGGTCTTTCTGACTCTAACGCTTGTTCATATTCCTAACTACATTATTTCCCACTGAAAAACAATTTTAAGGTTTCATTTGAGGATGATATGAGACAATGGGAAGATCATTGCTTTAGTTGCCTTTTTTGCTGCTATGACTAAGAGACCTGACAAAAACAATTTTAGTGAAGGAAAAATTGTATCTGTTGCTCAGGTTTCAGAGTTCTCAGTCCATAGATGGTGGGCGTCTTGGATCTGGGCCAGAGGTGAGGCAGAACATCATGGCAGAAAGGGATGGCAGAGGAAGGCATCTCAGGACATGGCCACCAGGAAGCAGAGAGAGAGAGAGAGGGAGAGGGAGAGAGGAAGGGAGTTCTCCTCCCCATGGACTCCAAGGGGCACATCCCCAGTGACCCACCTCCTCCAGCCACACCCTGCCTGCCTATGGCAGTTGCCCAGTTACTCCATTCCAGTGGACCAATGCAATGATCAGGTTAAGGCTCGCATAACCCACTCATTTCACCTTGAAACTTCTTAGTGTTGTCTCACCCATGAGCTTTTGGGGGTCACCTCACATCTGTGACAATTACTCTCTAAATCATGACACAATTGTGAGACAGTGCAGAGTACATGTGAGTGTGGCAGCAGCATGGACAGAAGAGCCTGCCCAACAAAGACCGCACGCCTAGTGGGATTCCTGCCTGGGCACTTCTGATGTTGCCTCCTGAAATGCCTGTCTGCCTACTTCAATGACAGAACTTCCAAATAATATCTTAGGACCACAGTTTGGTTCATCAACAAGCAGCCCTAGCCCCACGGCCTTCCCAGGCATCACCTGCTTGTGAAGGAAGAGGGAGGCCTGGCCCCCCAGGGCTGTACCTCCCAGAGGGAGGGAGAGAAGGGACAGGAGCTCTCCCAGGCTTTCCCTGGGAAGCATCTTCAGAGAAGCCGCCTCAGCAGGGAGAATCCCCCTCCTGTGACCTCCGCAATCAGGGTACACTGCACCACGGAGGTAAACCATGTCACAGGACCTTGTTTCAAATAGGAAAGGTGCCACACCAATTGAACATCACCCTCTTCCCGGCTGAATTTCCTAGGCCCCAATCCTCTCTCTCTTTCCTTTTTAAATGTCTTAGACAATGAATAAGGAAATCTCTTATCAGTAAATTTGAGTTGGATAATTTGTGTCAAAGAGAGTTAATCGAGATTTTAGAGGATTAGAGGGAGCCAGAGAGCAGAAGAGCACATGTCAACCTCAGGGCGTCCTGTAGATGGAGGAGGGAACCAGCCAGCAGGCCCG
Source organism: Glaucomys volans (assembly GCA_020662805.1). NCBI lineage: Eukaryota > Metazoa > Chordata > Mammalia > Rodentia > Sciuridae > Glaucomys > Glaucomys volans. The sequence goes on from JAJEJO010001280.1 coordinate 674,601, forward strand.
GGACTTGAGCCAGGACAAAACCCTGCGGCTGACAACACTTCCCCTGATTAAAAGATCATCTTAAATTATTTATCCAGTTTTCCTTTTGGAAGGAAATCTACATGATAATTTTGAAAGTTTAATCAGCGAGAAAAAAAATGTCCTAAGAACAGTACAAACACTTATTCGTTACTGCATGTACACATCACTATAGATACTGCTGATTACTTCATTTTTTAAAAATTATGATTTTGTTTGAATTATCCTAGTGTCCAACATGAAATTATTCGATGTGTGACATTCAACTAACAAAAGTTATTTAGACTAAAGAATTTGGGTCTATGCATTTATTTCAATGCCACAAACATCTTAAGCCTAAAGTGAGCACAACCTTACAGAGGCCGCCTCATTTCCTGCCTCCTCATGAAACCACTCTAAGCACGTGGCAGTTCTGAGCAGCCCCCTGCGGCTTCTGGATGAGGAGGAGCCCGCCTCCTGGCTGGGGGTCAGGGGTCCAGGACTCGCCCACATCCCTTCAGGAGCGCTGACCCTGTGACACCCAGTTCATGGTGGTGCCCGGCCCACGTGAGGGTCACCCTTCCCTTTTGTCCTCGCCAGGCCCTTTCTCCAGGCCACACGTGCCTCTTTTCCACGAGGCAGATGGGGCCTTCTGTGCTGGCCACCTGACGCCCCAGGCCGGCCCTCAGAGTGCCTTCCTGCCGTGCTTCCTTTTCCTGAGGTCCTTCTGGAAGCTCAGTCGGTTACTACAGACACTGTGCTCGGATGCCTCCTGCTGTTCACACCCCACCTGTCACAGCCTTGGACAGGATTTGCTCTGGAGGTGCTCGATCTGTGGCCTGGGAGACGCTGGAGAGGGCCTTGCTCTCCCCTGAAGGCGCCCTCTGTCCTGCAGGGCCTTGCTCGGGTTGCCCCTCCTCTGCACACACTGCCGTCTTGCCAACCCCTGTTCTCCTCTTTCCCACCTCTGGGCAGGACCTGCGGGGGCAGTTACGGGCCTCGTGGCTGAGAGTCGCCGCCCCGGCTCCCTGCAGCCATCTCCAGGGTGACTTAGCTTGAGCAGTGCCTCCATCCTCACAGGGGGCCTCGGAGGAGGAGGAGTCAGGCCCCTGTCAGGAGCTGCTGTCGCCCTCTGGGTCTGTCCTGGTTGCAGATGGGTGTCACGTGGCTGTCCAGAAAGCCTCGGGTTCAGGTTGTGACGGTTTGTGAGAGGGACTTGCAGGCAGTCGTCATCATCTGTCTTGGCTGGACTGATCCAGTCGGGGGACAGCATGGTGACGCCTGTGCCGATCAGTGTGGAGCAAGGTCTCTGGCGGGATGTGGAGAATACATGAAGCTGGGCAGAGGAGTCCAGTCTGAGTGGGCCCAGTGAGACCTCCGCTCAGCTCAGCCCAGAGGATGGGGCCACGAAGGCAGTCCACCCAGCACAGGAGTGGGACACACGCGGCCCGGGTGCACTGAGGAGCTGTTTGACACTGTCGTCGTGGCCTCAGAGCCAATGAGGACACCGGTGCCTCAGGATCCTGGTGCTCGTGCCCCCAGCTTGGCAGTGGAGATGGGGAGGGGACAGTGGAGATCATGGGTAGGACAGGTGGATGTTATGGCCTCCAACAGGCTGAGGATGATAGGAACTGGGAGGCTCCCTTCAGTTCCGCCCCCACGGTTCCTGGTTTCCTAAAGATTCAGGAGCGGGCAGCATGGGGTGTGGGGTGAAGGGCCTGGGAAGAGGCCTGGGAAGAGGCCCTCGTGTTGGACCTTGCAGAGAATCCCATTCTATCCTCCGGAAAAGCTGGGGTGAGATGAGTCACATGTCACCTTGCAGAGGGTCAAAGAATAGCCTCTGGGCTCCTGGCACTTGACCTCTGCTGCCCTCCTGCTCCCAGTGGGTAGGCAGTGGCTCTGGTTAAGTCGAAATGCTCTAAGTAAGAGAGCAGCATTGGCCAGTTGGGACACCAGAGCCCGTGACCCTTCTTTGGGAAATGCCACCAGAACACAAATGACACGAAGCCTGCAGAGCTCGAGGCTAGCAGCACCTGGAATGACTGCGTCTCTGCAGGGAGCTCCAGAGCCCCAGGTGAGCTCCCCTTTCTCTTTTGAACCAATTACTGGAACCAGTTCAAGAAAGACGTGTGCTTCTGCCTGTGCTGTCCTTTAATAAGATGGCCGCGTGGCCAGGGATGGGAGAGGGAGGCTCAGGCCTCCCCGTGGCTCTGGCGGGGACCTCCGGCTGGGTGCAGTGCAGCATCCAGCAGGCCTGGCCTCTCTGCCCTGACCTGTCAGGAAAGCCAGGGAACCCAAGACCCTGTTTTATCCCTTGAGTTTGTAAAAGCTCTTGTCACTAGTTTCCTTAGGTTTCAAACTTTGTGGATAAAAGCTGCTCGTCCCTCGTTTCCTGGTCCAGGTGACGGAAGGGCACACAAGCCCAGAAGCCCACTCTCACCCTGATGAAGTGGGTTTTGCATGTTATCAGTTTTCCGTCCTTTGAAGTCATTTGTTTGTGCCAAGATGTGTAATTCTGGATCTGGTTTCTAATTTATTTTTTCAATGTTAAAATGAAGGAGGGAAAAGAGGAGAAAGAAAAGAGAAGACTTGTGAGAAGGGAGAACACTGATGTTCCTCTGGTCAACAAAAAAAATTTAAAATTGGACTTTGATTACACTTGCTGCGCTTTTACCCTTTGCCCAGATATTGCATTAAGGTACTTGGGAAAGAGTTCGAGAAGCCAGTGTGTGTGAGGTCAGTGGGGCAGAGGTCAGCGATCGGCGCTGCTGGTCCCTGCCTGCGACTCTTGGCTGGGTTGCCCTTCTGAGTGAACGGCTTTGCCCAGGCTGCCTCCCTGCTTGGAACTCCTACCTGGTGAGTGGGGACCCAACTTAGCTGCCAGCTAACTGCAGTCTAACTTGAGGACAACTGTCTCTTCCTGCAAACAGCTGGGCCTCAGCCCAAGGAGCAGCTGAGCTCAGCCACAGGTGGCCAGTGGGACTGATGTGTCCCCGTGGGCCAGTGCAGAGCTGTGCCCAGTTTGCTATTCTGAGTGGCACTTCCTTGCCCATCTGTGATGCTGCCTGCCCACTCTGGGTGGGGCTCTCCACCTCTCCAGCGATTCGTGAATCACTCTGCTCCAGTGAGTTCTGCTAAATTCAATGTCTACAGCTTTCTATCAACACCCGTCCCTGCCTGCCTCCCGTGCCCCTGGCTTACACGCGCCCAGCTGCTCTGTTCACCCCTGGCTCTGGAGCCTGGCCAGGCAAGGTCTGCCAGGCACTTCCTGCACCCGCTGAACACTGACGTGAGCTTCTGCCACCCTGTCCTCACTGAGGTCGGCTATGGGCCAACGTCCTCCGAGTTGCCCCCAGCAGGCTGCAGCTGCTTCAGTCCTGATTCTCCCACCTCCAAGCCCACTCACCCATCTTCCGTGCCCTGTGCCCTGATCCTCTTGCTCACTTCCGAGGGCTGTTCTCCTAATAAGACTCAGTTTTAGATGACCCCTCTGTGTGCAAAAATCGACACCTACTGTCCAATGCATGTGTTTCAATATGTATCTAGATTTCTAATGAACCTGAAATTGCCATCTTCCCTCTGATCCCCACTCCTTGTATAATGCCCCTCCCCATTTGTGCACATCGAGGTACCAGGGCTGCGTCCGGTCCTCTGGGCTATCGTTTCCATTCCTGCACATCTGCTGTAAACTCCTGTACGCCCTTCCAAGATTATAATGAAATTGGTAGCTTAGTGTCCTGTGACTGCAGTTAGCTTTTTCTAAAATTTTGCTGCGAAAATCATAGACTAATGATATATATCAGCCAAATAACATCCTACATTTTTTGTCTTATCACACAGAAAGAAAACTTTGGATTCAGTTTTTTCATGGTTGCATATGTGGTGGTGCCTGGATCTTGGACCTGGGGTGGGACAACACAGCAGTGAGGCGGGGGGTGGGTCTGCAGCTGCCCCCCATGGGCTCTCTGCAGGGAAACCTCGGCCACTCCGGACCTGTGCCTCTCTGAAATGTCATTTTCCTTTATCGAATGCTTATTTAAAGGGAGCAGGGCTCTCCACTAGTCCAGCTGTGGTCAGCCCTGCTGGCTGTCCATCTTCTCCAGCAAACCCTCCCTATCCCTGATCAGAGTGTGTCAATCACCAGACTGGAACACAAACCTGATTCCTGGACTGATCTGCAGATTCTGTCCTGCAGGACTCTCTGCCTTGCTTAGTAAATCCTTCTGCCTCCAGCGTTGACAGAGTTCACCCTGACGGAAGCAAGACGCATCTTTCTGAAGTGCTACTGGGACCCCTGCATTCCTGCTACCGCCTGTTAGAAAGGTTGAGATTCATGGGGCCTTTCGAGCCAGCGCTAGCTGTCACACTCGAACACTCTGGTTTTAATCGCATTGCACTGCTCAACATCCCCCTTTGGCTGTCTCTCCTGGTTAGTCTATGTGATCATTTGTCCCTTTGTGACCAAATACAGGCTCCTCATTCGAGCTTGGCTTCAGCGTCCCTTGGCCTGGTGCCTGCGTTCACAGGGGACCTTGCGATGACCTTTCTGATTTCCTGAGCTGCTCTGACAGTCTCATGGTGGATGATGAGCTTGTGTGTGTACGCTGGTCCTCATGTGCCCTTCCTTTGCGGTGCGCCGAGGCAGGTGTCTCTCCTGTCCAGAGCATCCGTCTAGGGAGATACCTTCCTCCTTCATCTGCTCCTTCAACCATAGCAACGACTCCTCTCACACTGAATATATAGCAAAGGCCACTGGGTTACCAATCCTAAATCTGAAACTGGTTTGCAAGCAATTTAAGCAGGAACTTTGCAACCGCTGGTTTGGCTTCCTAAGGAATCATCCTAAGACTTAGTGGCTCCATCATTTTAAAGAAATGAATAATCAAAAAGATGTTGAGTGATTGGATTGGGACCACAATCATGAGTCCCAAATCAAGTCCCTTATACTCAGGTATATACACCAAACTTTCAGTTTAGGTGCTTAGAAATGAAATTACCCTTCTCACACTGTTTTTTTCAAAAGTGAAGAAACTTGAGACCAGAGAGACCATCAGGAGGTATAAAATCTGCAAACAGGTAGCTGCTGAACCAGGCTGACTTTTCCTCTTACTGTTCGTTTTCTAGATAGAAGGTTCTAGTTTCTCCTCGTGTTAGTTCATTTTGTAGAATTAGACTCTTGAAAGACAAGTGCAAACTCAGCTGCCCTTCTGTGCTCCCTGCTCCACGATTTCCTCCTCGGGTCTCTGTCTCTGACTCCTTACCTGCAAAGCAGATGCTTACAACCCTCACCTCACAGGTTCTTTCTGAGTAGAGGTGCCGTGACTCACAAAGCCCTCCAAACAGTGCCTGGCACATCGAGAGTTCTCAGTGAAGTCCCCAAGTCACCACAATACCACCATGGGGCTGGCACTGGCACCACACTGCAACTGCCATGACCGACTACCGCTGCATGACCCTGCAGCCAGACCTGCACCCTGCTGCAGCCAGACCTGCGCTCCCACGCACACCACTGCAGTCAGATGGCCGTGCATGGCTTGAACACAAATAGCCGTCCTGGCAGTAGTCAACAGCACGCAACCTCAGCCTCCACATATTTTTAAATTAAGATTGTAACCTTTCTGGCATATATATACATATATATTCACTATTTGAGAAGCCATATGCTTTAAATTATCTTATGTTCTGCATTAGATAATATTCTAAGCTATACGCATATTACTAAAGGTGAAATGTTATCTCACGTCCTTGTGGATCATTTGGAAGCTCCGAGATGGCCTGGTGGATTGAGCTCAGAGGGCCTGGCCTGGTGGTCACACGGCCTGTGTCTGCCAGGTTGCACCTCTCCTGGCCAGGCCACCTGCCCCCGGAAATGTGAAACAGGAGGTTGGAATGTCATCTGCCCCAGAGCAGCCTCTCTCCTGCTGCAGCCCCAGGTGCATGTGACGTCACGTGGCACACCGTAAGGAGACTGCAGCCCTTGTGGGCCAGCAGGAGGGTCCCCACAGTGAGTTCCTGCCTGCACCTTTAGCACGGCCTTACCGTCCCCTGGAATTGTGAAAAATAGTGTCTGCTGTCGAAGCCTCAGGGTCTCTGGTGATTGTGGTGGACTCTCACCAGTGGACGAAGAACACTAAGGAGACAGACCCTGCGGATGTGCAGACCTTTCCCCCAGGAGACGGGCTCCTGGAAGCAGCTGGTGCACCAACACCAGCCCCCTATCAGATTTTAATCGTCTGTCAGTCACACCGGGAGGAAGGCGGCCCACAGTGCTGCAGCCTGTGCCCTGGGGAGGTTCCCAGCCGGCATGGCACCCATTCTAGAGGGCTCCACCCCTCATGACCCTGAGCCACTGACTCTGACACACAGTCTCTCCTGCAGCTCAGCAAGCCGAGCTGTGGACTCCCCAAGACGCTGATGACTGATACTGAAGCAAAGCCTCAGCAGAGTGTTTTGGGGTCAGTCACAGCTGTCCTCGTCCCACTTGTGAGTGCTCATAGGAAATATGAGTGGGCGGCGGGGGTGCTGCCTTGGGCCCACACATGACCTGCCACACACATCCCTGTGCGTGACAAGGTGACCACGTCACACGATTTTAGAGCTCTCTGTTGGGGAAAATAAACAGCAAAGCCTCTTCTCTTTTGCCTTACTGCAACCAAAAATGCCATTTGAATTCTATTTCCGTTTCGTTCTGTTCGTCAGGGAGTGCATGCCTGTGTTCTTGTTCCGTCTGTTTATTCTCACTGATTATTGTATGTGCTAATCAAAGAGAGAGAAAGGACTCCAGGAAAGCCCCATTTTCATCCTAAACTTGAAAATCTATTTAGCTCTTGTTGGTCTTGTTTCATCTTCATTAGAGTGTATTGTACCATTTCTAAACTCAGGAATAGCCTGCGAGTGGGACATGATCCTCTGCAGGGATTGCTGGACTCTGACCAATTTCCACTCCAGATGAAAGAGCTGTCAAAGAATCTGGTTTCGGCCTATGAATAAATCTTTTGAGATCTTGTTTGGAAGTGGAATGAACTTCTCAGATGACTCTCTGAGTACTGATATTATTGCGGTTTTGGAAACTTCCACCCAGAGAACTACATTTCTGTCTTTTCAGGATTGTAAAACATACCTTTCAAATATTTTATTTCCATACCTATTTTGCATCATTAGCTTTAAGTTTCATTACTACATTGAAACAAAGATTTTATCATATCTCCTAGATCTTGATGTGCTGGTATGTAGGAAGATCCTGACGTGTGAGCTGCCAATTACAGACAATCATACAGTTTCTTGTTTGGAGGGTCTTAATGAGGAATCAATGGAAAGTCTCACTTCTTCCAATGCAGATGGTAAGCCATCCCTGGACAATCCTGATACATTCGTTTTTATACTTTTCACTTTTCATTTGTTACTTTAGTTAGCATGTCCACTATGATGTTAATCATTAACAGAAACAGCAGTTATCTTTGCCTAGTCTCTGGATTTGATCAGATTGATTCCAGTTAATGTTCCTTATAGGATTTAAGTGGACATCTAATGTTTGAAGAACTTTTCCCCTGGTGTTTGTAACATTCTAAGAGTTTTTATTAAGAGAAGATTTTGAATTTTATCAACTGTTTTCTGCCTTCTTCAAAATCACTTTTCCCCATTTTTTGTTCATTTAATAGGGAAAGTTATGTTAAACTGCTTTCTTGGTCCCAATGTATCATGAAGTGTTATCTGTTTTATGTGCTACAAGATTTGATTTTCTAGAATGTTTGTGATGGATTTCTGTGACTACGTTCACGAGGGATATAGTGCTGAATAGAGTCTCCTTTTCTGCTAATGACTTTTTCATGTTTTGAGAACCAAGTTGCTCCAGTCTCAGCAAATGAGATGAAAATCCTCCCTCCTTATTGTTTGAAAGAAGGTCTGTGATGGGCATGACGGCCTCCTCAGCAGTTGGGTGGGGCTCAGTTGCAACACTACCTGTGTGAAGAAGCCATCATTGTGGAGAGGCTTCAGCCATGGAATGGACTGAGCAGTTTTAATGCACACGTTTCAAGGCTCTGTGCCACCTTGCAGCACTTTGGTGGCTTGTTTTGCGATGACTTTGTTTGTCTACACATGTGAAGTGGCCATGCCCACCCCTCACTGACACTGTGAGGTCAATGGACCTGGAGCAATGCTCCTGATGGGCGCCATTTTCCTGAGGAGACTCTTGGCAACGTGAGCCTTTTGAATGTCACCCCTGGGGGTCTCACTGCTGGCATCTACTGGGTAGAGGCAGGGGTGCTCACGGACCTCTCTCCATGGTTGTTGGACAACCGCTTACAAAGACAACCTGTCCACATCAAGGGGCCCTGTTGAGAAACAGCTCTGGAATAATGACGGCTGTCATCCTCAACATGGGCACGGAGTTGGCCACTCTATATCATCCATTAGTCTCAGTAGAGATCTGCCCACTTACAACAATCTGTTCAAAAAACCAATTATCACTTTGGTGGCTTTTCTCTTGGCTTGTCCCTGATCAGATCCCTGATTCCACTAGTGATGCTTATTTCTTTTAATTGCATGTAATTTAGGTTTAATCTGCTCCTTTCACCCTGCTCTTTGGAATACACATTTATTTTTATTTTTAATGGACAAAAATGTATATATCTATCATGTGCAGCATGTTTTGAAATATGCATACACTATGGAATACTTAAGTTAATCTAATTAACACAGACACAATCTCACATACTGATCGCTTTTGCTGAGAACACTTAAAATCTACTCTTCTAGCAAATTTTCAAGAATGTGATGGATTGTTACGAACCACAGTCTCAGTGTGGTGTGATGGACTAACCTCTCCTCAACCCCTGCACCTGTAGAACCTCGCAAACACCACTGTGCTCCTTTGATTTTAGTTCAGGAGGTGGATTTTTAGAAATTCCAGCCACAGGCGAGGTCACGCAGTATTTGCCTCTTCCTACCAGACTGATTCACTTGTGTGTTGTCCTGGGTGCAACCACGTGGCTGCAAAGAGCGAGATGTGCTTCTCCGTTGAGGCTTGATAGCACCATGGCGTCCACCTCACGGTCCTCACCCACCCATTGCGAAGGGCAGGTCGGTTGGTGGTGCACCTTGGCTGCTGTCCAGCGTGCAGAGACTGTGGGGTGCAGACACCTCCCCACCCTGGCTGTGATGTGCTGCACGCCCAGTTTGGGATTGCTGACTCAGGATGGAACGAGGCCTTTGACTTCAAACCTCGTCTGCCCCTAACAGAAGCACCCATGGGGATACATTTAACTCCTAACGCTCCAAAAGCTGATTTGCCTGGATTCTCAGGTATTGTATTCTCACCTTCAGTTCCAGATATTTTCTAAACTAAATTTCTACTTTTAGCACCTTTGAAATATTATAATCATACCATTCTGTATTGTTTTTTGTTCTATGATTTTTAAATATTTTAAATTTCCCATGGATCATTCTTATTAATTCTTTCCAATGTCACTGGTCAGAGAACTTGCTCTGCATAACTGCCCTCTGATATATCCTGAGACTTGCCTCCCAGCCCAGCAACCATTCCACCTGTGACTCTTGCTATGGACTTGAGAAGCATGTGCACCATGACAGGTGAAATGTTCTAGAGATACTAATTGAAGCAATTTGGTTGACAAAGTTTTTCTGATTTTCTATGATTTTATTTTTGTGAAATTCTTATTTCAAAGATTGAAAGACAATATTGAAACAACTATCATGTATTTCTTCTTTTAATTTGGTTAGTTTTTTCTTCTATTATGAAAATGTTTAGAGGTGTACTCTTATTTAATTCTCATCAATTCTTTCTAAATCCATCACCTTATTGTTAAGGAGTATCTCTTTATATCACTTAGTTTCTTATTCATGAAGTCTGTTCTATAGCCATACCTGTTTATTTTCTATGTAATCTTTTAAAAATCATTAAATGTTTACTTTTATCATTTCTGGATTTTTGTAAAGATTTTTAAAAATGGTATTCATCTTAATTTTGACATGTGTATATTCATGTATGTGTTTAATCCATGCTAACCTTCTCTGTATTTTAATTGGAGGTGACATGACGTTATCTCCAAGGTTTTACACAATCTTATTATACCAGTCATGAAATTTTAAATATCTGAAAATATGTCCAATTGGAATTTTTTGATTTGTTAATGAAAATTTGCATTTAAACTTTTAAGAGGAATTTTTTTTTTTTTTAAAGAGGACTTGACTCTGACCCAGCACTGCTTCAGGTGTGATGTTCTGTGTGTGCCGCTTCACAAGCCACCAACTGGGGGTCCAGCTGGATGGTCAGCATCTTCCTATAAGAATCAAGAAATATGTTATGTCTTCTTTCAAATAAGTGAATATGGGGAGGATAATTATTTCCTTATTATTTTTATTTTTACAGACTTCTTTTTGATTCATTGCACACATATGGGGTACGATTTTCATTTCCATGGTTGTGCATGATGTACATTCATATCATTCCTGCTAATCAAACATGTACACAGGGTAATGATGTCGGTCTCATTCCACCATTTTTCATATCCCCAGCCCCTCCCCCTCTCATTTCCTTCTATGTAATCTAAAGATCCTCCATTCTTCTCTCACCCCCATCACCCCAACCAGATTCTGTAACATCATCCGCTTATCAGGGAAAACATTCAGCCTTTGTTTTTTGGGGATCGGCTTATTTCACTTAGCATGATAATGCCCAATTCCATAGGGAAGATAATCCTTAAACTTATACTCTTGTTACTTGTTAAATTTAGCTTATGATGAATACACTCCTAGCTGACCCAATTCCAAAGCAGGTGAGATGGATTGAAGAAAGCCTATTTTTGCCAGGGGATTTGTGCTTTTGCCTCAGTGGGTACGATTCTGAGAAACTGCCCTTGCACGTTTAGACTCTGGGTGGGTGTGTTCTTGTCCTGGAGTGAGGTGTTGGTCGGGCCTGGTGGGTGTTTGACATCTTTGTATGTGAGCTCACTGAAGATCAAATTTAAGGTGCAAGCAGGAGAAAACAAAAACAAAACAGAAACGTGTGATCAGCTCAGGCCTCACACAGCCCTTGCCACACACTCATCTCTGGGGGTTGGACTGGCTTTGCCTGTGGGTGGAGGCAGTAATGGGTTAACGCCTGACATTAACTCAGGGCCCTGCAAGGGGGAGAAGCTGCAGGTGCATTTTATAGTGGAACGTTCCTCGATTCGCGGGGAGGCAGCAGCTCAGCTCTGCTGGACACTGTTCTTAGATGCTTCTCCTCACGCCTCTTGTGCTTAAGACTCAGCTTGCAATGCTGGAGGGAAGAGGCCAAGAGTTGCTCATTTTGACGTCTCTGACACCCAGGGGAGCAGGTGCGTAGCTCCCTCTTGCAAGGTGTGACCTTGTTAATGGCGCTTCAACAAGGAGAGGACAAAGACATTTGTGAAGTATCTGGTTTTCTTTGAAGGGAGCGGATTCCATGGACTCTGGTCACAGCCCAAGCTTCTGCAGTCACGGCAGAGCAAGAGGACAGTCACACTCTACAAATGGCCCAGCAGGGAGATGGGGGCCGGGCCCTCTCCGGCCCCTGGCGTCACCATGGAAGCACTGATGGCCTAACTTTGAATTTACTTAGCATATAAACATAATGAATTTGTTCCTTTAAAAAATTCTCATTGGGATTTGACTGGGATTCGTTGGGCCGTATTTGTGCGTGCACATAATTTGATCAATCGCCTTCTCCAGCATCTTCCTCTCCCTCTACTCTGGCCCCTCCTGATGTGTCCGGGCACTGATGGGCCTTCTATTACCAGGGAACGGTGAACTTGGTATTGCATGCCCCGTGGTTGACATAGCTTTGCTTTCCAGTGCCACCACTGCAAACTGGCATGGGTGGACAGTGTTCAGCACCTCAGGTCCACACAGTCCTACCCTGGTTGATGAGCACAATCTAGAGCATTCTACACCTCTGGAATCAGGGTGTTCTCACGACCTTCTGGAAACCACAGGCCTCGGTCCACATTCTTGCTGCTCTGATCACCTTGTGTGAGTCACTTGTCCGTGTGGTCTGAGTGAGCGAGGTGACCTTGACAAGCTGCAGTTGAGTGGAGCCAGTACCACTGTCTTCCAGGGCTGCTGCGAGCAGCAAAGCTAAGGTGCTGGCCAGGAGCCTGCTGCATGCGGGTCCAGCTGTCCCTGCTGACCCTTCGTCTTGTGAGGGTGGGACTTCTACCTGGACTCTCCATGACAGGCAGACTCTGAGGGAGCTTCTCATGCTTGTTGCGACCACAGGGCAAGTGACTCAGGCATCAGGCCCCGATGTGCTGTCTTCTCTGACTTGTAAAGCTGTGCAAGTTCCTCTTGCTCCAGTTGCCATTTGTCATCACGTATTTGAATGACATTTCTCTGAAAAGATTGCCAGTGATTTTAGGATTGAACTGAGAGGCAGTCTGTGTGTCTGAGATGCACCAGTTCATTTTCTGTCTGGAGCGTAATGAGCACAAAGAACCCCAGTGGCTCTTCAGAGGCAAGGACAGCTCAGCACGGTTCAGCAAGGCAGCTTGCTGCCCGCTGCAACCAGGATGGGTGTGTGTGGGTCCCTCAGTGGGAGGGTGGGCACAGGAAGTCATACCTGTTGCAAGAGCTGAGGGGCCACCTGCAGCGACCAGGAAATCAGCCAGTGCAGACCAGTGGGGAGGGTGCAGGACCTCTGGTACATTAGTTAGGTTCTCTGACCCTGTTTTCTCCTCTGCAAAACGAAGCATCTCATTGTCAGATTGTGGAATTAGTTAATTGCATATAACACACGTGCAAACACACATGTGCACAAGATCACACATACCACACACATACACACACACACACGCAATGCACATACTTGATACGCACCCACACTATCTACATATGCCACATGCATATGAAAACACAACACCACACAGAACACACACACTACACACACACACATCACAACACAACAACCTACCACCGCCTTCACATACACTTCTTGTCCAGCTGAACTTGGACTCTTGGTTCAGAGGTCAGCTGACTGGAGGGGGCCCTCCCTTTGTCCCTGCTCCCACGAGGGCTTCACATCGCTGGTCCCTCCAGACACTTTAACGCTGTGTTGCACACCTACCTTTCTGACCGTTCTGTAAGTTTATGGCAAGCAAGGAGTACTGTCATGGTCTCCATGTAGGCTGGGCACAGCCCAGGACCTGCTGTGTGAGACCTCAGTGACTGCCCCACCTTTGCTGCTGGCGGGGGCAGCGGCTCTCCCTGGAGGGTCCCTTACAGGCTCCCTGTCCCACCAGGCATGAGCAAGGAAGGAGTATTTGTAAGAAGCATCCACCCGAGGAGGAGAAGACATTGAATTCCTAAAGTGAGCATTCCCCTTGTCTTTAGGGTTCCTTGGGTCTCCTGTGCTGCTCAGTGTAAGGCTTTAAACTCAGTGAAAACTGTTTTTCTTTTTACAGAAGAATGATTTTGCAGTCAATTTGCTTAAAATTATTTCAAAAGTGTTTTAAATTTATGGCTGTAGGCATTTTAGTTTGCAAATTTAGAAGGCAGCAGGCCTTCTCCTACTGCAGGTGGAGCAGCTGGAGCGGAGCGCAGGTGTGCCCAGCCTCTGGTGGAGCACCTCTGGTGGAGCACCGCTGGTGGAGCACCTCTGGTGGAGCACGGCTGGGAAGCCAGGCCCCTGCTGTGCCACACTTCCTACAGGGGTGGGCAGTGGAATGCAGCCTTCTGAGTCTGGGTAAGGCTGCAGGTGGGGAAGGCGAAGGTGAAGCAAGAGGCCAAAGACGGTGGAGGAGCTGCTCCTGGCTCCACAGCCACTGGGCTGGTTCACAGGGGCCTGTCCAGGCCTCTGGGGTGCTGCATCTACAGCCTGGACAGCTGATCTTCTGCTGAATTTGTTTTCTCCCTCCTGAGGGGACTTCAGGCCATACTCACGTAATGTTGGAAATGAGAGGCTTCCTGGGAGGGTCCAGGGACACACACAGCCATCTCAAGCCCTCGCATTACTACGGCTGTGAGGCTCCTAGGGACGATTGGATCATGGCAGAATTTCTGATGTATTTTATACCAACTCAAAGTCCTGGAATGTCTGGTCGACTTCCGACTTGTGGCTTCATCAGCAGCAGAGCAGGCTTGACAGGGGACCTCGTTCACGAATGGCCTGCTATTTAAGAGCATCAGTGCCAAGTGCTTGTCTCCCGGTGAAGTAATCCAGGACAGACGCAGCTTGAGGGCATGGGATGGGGGCAGTGTGGTGGAGAGCACCCCAGCATTTCCCTCACTTTGAGGTAAAAAAAATACTGAGGCCTGGAGCCGGCTGGGGGCTGCAAGAATGGAAAGAACCCAGCACGCTCTCTGTGCCGAGGGGCTTGCAGCCCTGGGAGTTGTAGGATGGTGATCAAGATCCGCACTGTCCCTGAGGGGGTGCAGTCTCTGGGGTCAGCAGAAGCTGGAGAAGCCCTTCTGCAGGGACCTGGAGGCCCTCACAAGGGTCTCGCAGCTTTGCTCTCTGCTGCGGAGTTGGCTGCATGGATACCAAGGTGGTGCATAAGTGGGGCCCTGGGCCAAGTGGCATCGAGTGGGAGAGCCCGCAGTAAGCTGGGGCTCTGTCCTAGTGAGCAGGGGAGTCATCAGCTCTGCCTGCTTCTCTGGGTGCTGGGATCAATGGCTCATTATGAAGCCAGGAGCATCATGCCGGGTGATGAGTACACAGTTACTCAACGTTTCCAAAAGGCCAGTTCTGCTAAACCCAGCAAAGATCCACGTCACCTTTTATCTTCTTTGCTAACCCACGTTACCACACAACCCAGACACGAGCACAGCAGGCGTTTCCCATTGAGAACCCGGACTGAGACTTTCCATGGGACGAACAAGAGTAGCCACTCGGCAGCCGGGCGTCCCACGTGGCTCTGCCTAGACACAGGCTGGGGAGGACTTCGTTTCTGTCTCAGAGATACAGTGTTTCTAAGTGTCAGACATTAATACTGGTTAGAATACTCTTAGTGACTCCCTGAATGATATTCAAGGTGCTAGTTTTAAAGAAATGAATTGAGTATAGACGGCTCTCCTTCTCCTGTTGGACGTGGAAACCTTCCACTTACGGACGCAGGAGGGTCCAGCAGACGGATCCTGGCTGGTGGTATCAGTCCCATGGTGCACGGCCAGCTGCGGCTGCGGCGTGGAGACAGTGACGCAGACACTGTCACCTCAGGCACAGGTAGGCCAGCGTGAGCCGTGGGGTCCTGCAACACGTGTAATCAGAGAACAAGAGAGTACACTCGGTTTACGTGTGATCTACCAACGTGTCAATGCATTCTACTGTCATTTTGATTAGGACAAAATAAAAAAATTAAAAATAAAAAAAAGACTTTAAAAATCATGGTTAATTCTGTCTACACACGCTCAGGAGCAAGAAGCCACTGTGTCTTTGTTTCGAAAGAGCTCCCTCCGGGTGGTCTCGGCCTCAGCCCTGGGACTCAGACGTGTGTGGCTGGACCACAACCATCTCATTGCCTCTTCCTCCATCATGAAATAAACCAGGGGGAGTTTCTAGCTTGGACCCCAGATTTCCACATGAATCTGTTGGGAAGGATTTTGTCTCTGAATGTGGGTGAAATTCTCTCTCCTTCCTTCTCTCCCTCATTTATCCTTCTGGTCTCCCCTTAATGTTGTTCTTCAGGTTGCGATTCTAAATCCCTTGTACCAGACCTTGAAAGAGTACTTGTGATTAATTTCTCAAGTTTCTGGGAATAAATGCCCTGTAGAAATGTTTTGAAATGTTTTAGAAATATTTTCTCCAGAGTTACAGCTCTAGTCTCCTGGGACGATATCTAAGCAGGTAGAGAGCTAACACGTGTCTTTCAACTGTATTTCTAGATCGATGTGACATTAAAATTCTGTTGCTATAAGCAAAAATGATTCTAATTTGGTAAAAAAAAAATTAGCTGTATGAAAACCGAGAATAAAATTAAGTTCTCATGTATTATCTCCTGAGGACGATTTTATGTTTCCTATTGTTGAATTTTCCTAATATAGTTTACCTCTACAACTTCATATATCGACTTGATCTGTTTCCCAGGCTCTCTCCCATCCTCTGAGAGTACATTTACCTGTGATTTACCCCTTGACACTAGAGTGAGCTCAGTGCTTTCCGTTTCCTGTATAAATTCTAGGTGGTAGTACAGCTGGGTGCTCTGAATTAAGTCCCTCCAAAATGAAGCATGCAGCTTGACTGGAGCTGTGAACCCCACCCATTCAGACTCGGCGTTAGGCGGACAGTGAGCAGTGCTTTGGCTGCGGGCCCACGTGGCTCCTCTGCTGGTGGGCACAGTTGACGGGAGGAGGGGTATAGGTGCATTTGCCATCGCTGAGTTTCACAGTCCCCACTTTGCACTTGCCCTCAGTCAGCTTTTCCTGGTGTGTGTCTCACCCAAATTAAAAACATCTGTCCTTGAAAGACACTCTTAAGAGAATGAAAAGCAAGCTCCAGACTCTTAGAAATATTTGTAAATCATGTTTCTCTGGCAAAGTGTATTTACTCACCATAAACAGAGAACTCCCCAAACTCAGTAAGAAAACAATGTCAGTTGTAAAAAGAGATAAAATAGTTGAACATTCATTTCACAAAGATTGATAATGGATTGCAAATAAGCATATAAAGAGATGTTCAGCATCACTGATCATCAGAAAATCAGTAATTAAACATAGCATGGTCCCATATACCTATTAGCAAAACTAAAATTAGAAAAAAAATTAAAACCTGGCAATACCAAGTGCTGCCCAGTCTGAAGAATGAACAAGAACTGCTGGTGGGACCGCGGAATGACCACTCCCCTGAAGGAGGCCAATCTCAGTGAGGACTTGACACATGCCCTCGGTGAGGTGGATCTCCTGTCTCCAACTGCTCATGTTCGCCTCTTTCTTTCTTTCTTTCTTTCTTTCTTTCTTTCTTTCTTTCTTTCTTTCTTTCTTTCTTTCTTTCTCTTTCTCTTTCTTTTTCTCTTTCTCTTCCTTCTTTCCTTCCTTCCTTTTTTCCATAAAAGCTCAAAGTTGAAAACAACTCAAATGCCCATCAGAAGGTGGGTGGATAAGGCAAACAGTGGAAGATGCTGACAGATGGTCACTGCTAGGTGGTAGAGAGATAGAGAGAGATGAACTACAGTGCATGCAGCAAGTGACCAAATCTCAGAACCATCAGGCCGAGCAAAGGGAGTTGGAAGCTGGAGCCAGGAGCAGAGCCAGCACGGTGTGACTCTGTTCAGGTTCGCCTCCTACAGACACAGGACAAAGCAGGACAGAGGGTTCCCAAACAGAGCTCAGGCCATCGAACCTCAGGCCTGGGAAGGCTGTGTGGACACACACACCCCTGCAGACTCACTCCTATCATGTGCCTCCAATTACAATCCCCAAGAAACTAGCAGCAAAGTGCATTCAGTGCCACCGCACTAAGACAGCAGACACAGCTTGAAGGGATGATTTTGTATTAGCCGATTTGTCAGTCTATACCATATTCATAGATACCTTATCAATAAACATCAATGAATCAGCAAAACACTCTTAGACCTTCCCACAAATGCCACTGCTAACTGATGGCACATTCCATCATAGCCTGAAGCCAGCTCCTGGGTTGTGAGGTTGCTCTTCTGGAGCAGCTGGCCTTCCTCTTCTGACCGGGGTTTCTCCCAGTTGGCCACGTGTCCTTCTTCATCTAGGTCTTCACTCACCCCATCCAGTTCCCGCCTCCCAGACGGTTCTCACTGGTACTTAGAGATGGTTCCTGATAGGGCTGCCATCCTGCAGCCCCTCTGCCTTCCACTTCTAGCTAGTAGCCAGTGATGACAGATCCAAGACAGATCCATGAAACTGGCTTCGTCTAGGAGATTTTACCCAACAGCAGGCTAGCGTAAGTGTTCTGAGCGATCCTGGGGTGGGTCACACTGATGGTAAAGAGCAGCTGGAGCCGCCCAGAGTGGAAAGAAAGAGACCCCAGGGAAGTGTGATTTGGGCAGCTGTGCTGCTCCCTCCTTTCCTGTCCCCTTCCTTCTGGGATCTTCAACCTGCAGGTGGAGAAGGTCAGAGCGTGTGCTTTCCCCTGGCCGGTATTGCCAAAGCTGTCACCCGAGTCCTCGGCCCAGGCCCCCTCTGGAGATCCAGCAAGTCAGGTTGCCCGCCTTCCCCAAAAGCCCAACAGAAAAGGTGATGGTGAAAACCTGGAGGAAATGTTATCAGTGCAGCACACCTAGAAGGCTCGGGCCCACGTCCTTGGCCCTGTCTGTGCGACACGCTTCCTGTGGTGTGTTTGCGGCTCTTCCTGTGGCAGGCAGATTCATCAGAAGACAAATAACCCCACATCGGGGAAGAAAAAGGCTTTCAGATTTCTAGAAAGAGAGCAGGTCAGTAAGTTAAAGCGTGCAAGGTCAGGTCAGGCTGGGTGAATCCTGGAGAAGAACTTGGGCTCAGGAGACGCATCAGGCAGGACAGAGGTCAGCCTGATGAGGAAAGCTGCTGAGGAAAGCAACCAGGTGAGCTCACACATGACAGATCCAGCAGGATGAGGCCTGAGAGAATGTCCACCACCTTCTCCCTCTGCCTGCAGTGAGAGGCAGGGCCAGGGCTTAGTAGCCTGGGTGCAGAGGGATTCAGGTCGGCTTCTGCACAGGGCACGGAGGGAAGGGGAAGGGCCAATGCAAGTTAAGCATGGAAGGGTTTGGGACTACGGTCTCACCAGCTATAGAAAGTAGTGGCAGGGGCTTGGGGTATGAAGGGCAGTAGAATGAGTGGGACCCTATGACCCTATGTGCACTCAGGGCTACCCCACTGGTATGACTCCACATCATGTACGGCCAGAAGAAGGAGGAGTCATACTCCATTTATGTCTGAAGTCTCGAAGTGCATTCTGCCGTCGTGTGCAACTAATTGGAACAAATTTTTTAAAAAGTAGTGGAAATTTGAGTTTCTTATGGCTTTCTTCTGATAATATACTTATTTTGATTTTTGTGTTTTATAACAACATGCATCATCTGTGTCACAAGCCTTTAGTACTGCATGGGGTGTTAGGAAAAACTTGTGTTAATTTTTAACGTGCTCCTAATATCCTGTGGGTCATCGCTATAACAATGAGGGGAGGGCTGAGAAACTATGCAAAACCAAATTCTTACATTTAAATGTAATACAGCAACAGATTAAATTCATACTTGAAGGAAGAAAAAAGTACATGAGAAATTGTGAATTTTTATTTTAGGCATTTCAAAGGTTTGCCTTGGCCACTCCTATGCCTGTGAAGCCATGCCTGAGTCACACCCCAGTTGAAACCTCTGTCACCTCCTGCAGTTGGCACCTGTGTGTGTGGTGGTGACCAGGACAGGAGTGCTGTCTCGTTGGAGTTTCATGTCCACAGCTAGACCGTAAACACAGGTAGGGGCGGGAGTCATGCATACGGACAAGTCCCTAAGGAAGCCCTCCGTGTGCGTGTCTGGTGTGCACGTGTGTATGCGCACTGGCTCATGGAATCAACGCAGCCAGCTGAGGTGCACCTTCCCCATCTTTGAAAGAATTACAGGAGCAATATGGAGGCAGTACTCCAAACACCTGAGCAGTACTTTGGAAAGGCCTCTAGTTCATTCCAGGAGGACTGCAGATCCAACATTGCTCCTCAGGCAGCACCCCAACGTTACAGCTTATCCTGGTGAGTATTGATTATTTCTTTTATTCTCTTTTCCACAAAAAGACCCACAGCATGCCTGGCTTGGGTCTGCAATTTAATATATTAACCTTACAAGTAATTAATGATATAACCATATAAATAAAATCATTCTACAACTTTATTTAACTGGTAAAAACAGGAAAATTCAAAGATTCAATTTTCCAGTGAATGTAATCACCTGCCAGTTATCTGCCAGGATTTGAACTGACAAAATGCTCTATTTTAAACCCTTTCTCACCAATTAGCAGCTCTTGCATGTCTTCCATTGAGTTGGGTTGAGATTCCGGGATTTCTGGCTCTGCCAGCCTTGGAAACGGGTTGCCCTGTGACCAGCCAAGGCTCTGCTTGGCCCCACGTGGCCACTTCACATGTCCTCTGACTCCTCGGTGCATAAACTCGATAGCAAAGGTCACATTTCACTCACCTTTAGCCCTGTGTAGAAGACATGTAGGGAGTTCTGGTGAAATTCTAGGTAAATAGTGGGAGGAAATAGGATGAATCTCTGGAAAACCCCAAAGTACAGGGAAAACAAGGGCGGGAGAGAAGACAATCCACCCAAGTGGGAAGGTGGGGACAGAGAGTGCTGAAGTGAACCATCTGGAGGGGCTGGGAGGTCGGAGGACTCTAACAGACATGCCACCAGTCGGACGGTGCTGGACAAGGAAAGCCACAGTCTGACATTGGTTTTGGGGTGATACTAATGTGTGAGCCTAGTGTTCAGGAGGCAACGTCTCCAGCTGAATCATGCTGTGCTTGCTTTGGAGGGGCTGGTGCTCCTGGTCTGTGAGGTTGGTGGGTGAGGATGTGTGTACATGAGCCTCTGTCCTTGGTCTCCACTGTGGAGGCTCCACAATAGCTGTCAGGATGCCAAAGTGAGTGCAAAACACCCACACACGCAGGTTTCCAGAAGATGATAGTGGAAATGTCTTCCAGAACCTTCAAACCCCTCAACAATTAAAGCCACAGTAAGTACATGGACTCCAAAGACAAGATGTTGATGATTCTCGTGAGGTCCTGCCTTTGGAGCAGACTCCCTGGCTGGAGTCTCCTCTCTTGGCCTTCTCTAAGTGCCACCTATGACTCCAAACTTGCAGAGTGGTGGTTTAACAGATCATGTAGAGGGCTTTGAAATGTTGAGGGATGCAGAAGAGAGAGGCTAGACTCATGTCCAAGAATGTTTTGGGTGGTCTACTGAGGTCAGCCTACAGTTTGGAAAGTCTTCAGCATGGAGGAAGACTGAATTGCCACATTGTTGATAGGTCCAGGATAGTGGGACAGAGGGTTGCCTGCACCCAAGGATGTCAGAGCAGGGAGTATGACAATGTCTCCCATTGACAGTGCTGGAAGGTGGGCTCTTCTGCAGAGCCTCCTAGAGTAGAAATTGCAGTGTAAAAAGATCAGGAGATGTGACTGGGGCACAAAACGAGGAAGAATCCACAGTATCACCAACATTAATGTGGCTAAATATTGGGTAAGGGTCCTGGGAAGGGGGGCCCAGCACAGGCCTTTTGAAGAGACCACAGGATTATCCCACCATAGGAGTGGTTGGGTCACTCATTAGGCCACCCTAGGGGACACAGAGTGGAAGCTGCTCTGTCCTTGTGTTTTCCCCTTCCCACTCGTCACTCCACTGTTATGTGGGGAGGATGTAAGGAGAGAGCAGTGAAAAGTGGAGGATTTTGTAATATCTTATCTTTTCCCCACTGCTTTCTGTGTCAACAAGAGTTGGAAAGATGTCAGCATAAAATCAAGTGTAGAGTTTGGATTACTTTCCTAGGACTAGTCAAACTGCCGATGATGAGGTATAATTTTGATAATGATTTTAAGGCAAACATTAGATATACTAACTGTTTTAGTATGTTTTTACATCACTGTGATCAAACAGTGTTTGTTATTCGACAAAACAACTTGAAAGATGAAAAGTTTATTTGAGACTCATGGATTCAGAGGTCTCAGTCCACACATGGCTGACCTCTGTTGCTATGGGCCCATGGTGAGGTAGCACACCACAGGGAAGGGCTTCACAGAGGGAAGCTGCTCAGCTTATGGAGGCCTGGAAGCAGGTGGTGGTCATGGGGGTGTCACAGGGAAGATGCATCTTTCCAGCCATGCCCCATCTGCTTACGGTTACCATCCAGTCATTCAAACCACAATGGACTGATTAGGTTAGAGCTCTCAGAATGTAATAATTTTATTTCCAAACATTCCTGCATTAACAGGAGCTTTTGGGGCAACCTCACATCCAAATCATAACATTCTGCCCTTGGTCCTCAAAAGCTTATGTCCATCTTTCAAAACAAAATGAAATTATCTCAGCTCTAAAAGTCTCTCATAATCTTAAGAGTTCCAGCTTCATCCCAAAATCCAGTCCAAGTCCGAAGTTTCTGAGATTAAGGAGAAACTCTCAACTGTAAGCCTCTGTAAAAATAAAAAGCAAGTTACATATATCCAACATACAGGGGCACAGAATAAACATTTCTGTTCTGTATGTGAGGAACAGGAGCATGCTGAGAAGGGATGGGATCAAAGCAAGAGCAAAACCCAGCTGGGCAAACAGGTCCTGTAACTCTGCCCATAACTCTGTGTAGAGACTCTAGGGCACAAGGCATGGGATGTGCTCTCCAAAGGGCATGGGGAACCCTCCCCCTTTGGCCTTGCTGGTTGCAGTGCAAATATCCTTTCTCTCTCTGCACCCAGCATCTTTTCTGTGCAGACAGTTCATATTACTAGCATCTCTTAATCCCTGGGGTCTCCATCCCAGCTTCATTTTTACTATCTTGACTTCGTACCTTGCCATCTCAGGGGCAGCCTACAGGAACTCTGACCACGCTACACTTGGCCTGGACTCTCAGGCCGCCTTCCTTTGAAAACTCTGTGGAAGTCTCCCTCACCTCTTAACTTTAGCATCCTACACAACAAGTACCATGTGAATGATGCTAAATTTTTATGCCAGCTCATGCAAACCTTGGGTGTCCTGAAATTATGGATGCCATGACCTCTGAGTGCCTGCATAACTCAGCATGGTGAAATAACTTCTTAGGTTCCTCTGTGTGGGCAGTTCATCCCCATGATCACTTCTCAAAGGAATTTTTCTTTCCACATTTTTGGTCTGTAATGAATGTGGTCTTGTAAATTCCTGAGATGCCCTCAAACCATCTTTCCCATTGTCTCTGTGCAAATTACTTAGACTCTCTTTAGGGACTATAATCTTTCCAACAGCACAGCTTCCTTGGCCCCAGATTCACATGCACTTTTCTGCCAAGCTGAAAGTTTTAAAATCATTTAGCTCTGCTCTCTGCTCCCATTTCTAACAGCAAACTTGACTAACTGCTGTCTGCAGTATCTATATCACTGATGGAATGCATGTCGCCTTGAAATTTTCTCCACCAGATTAATGACTCCATTACTTTTCAATTCACCCTCACACAAAGTCTCAGGACACAGGCAAAATGTTGCTGAGTCAGCACAATGTAACACAAGTGACCTCTAATCAAGCTCCCAAAAGAGTCCTCACTTCCCTCTGAAACCTCACAAGCACAGTTCACATTCCTACTGGTATTCTGGTTTTCTGAGCTCCCACCAGTATCATCCATTAAGCTCTACTTAAAACTTTCTGAAGCATTTCTGAACTTGAAAAACATCCCAGCTGCAGGCATTTCCAGAGGCTTCTGAGCCACCTGGTCAGATGAGTCACAGCAGTGACCCCACTTCTCCATGCTGAGTGTGGCTTCAGTCAGCTTCTGCACTGCTGGGAGCACAATGCCTGACGAGAACAACTCAGAGGAGAAAGGTGTACTGGGGGCTCATGATTTCAGAGGTCTCTGTCTCTGGATGGCCAATTCCATTGCTCTGGGCCCAAGAAGAGGTGGCACCTCAGGAGGGATGAGTCCTATAGAAGAAAGCTGCTCAGGACATGGCAGGATGAGGATGCAGAGGGAAAGAGAGGGCAGGGGCCACGGAGAAGGTGCACCCTTCCAGGGCACACCCCCGTGACCCACCTACTACTGAGAGACCCACCTGCTGAGAGTGACAACCCAGTCATTAAAACTAGGACGGCCTGCTTAGGTCATCCCTCTCATATCCCAATCTCTTCTGCTCTACTCTGATCACGTTACCTCTGAAGATTCCTGCGTTAGCAAGAGATTTCTGGGGACCACCTCACATCCACACCGGAACACTCCCGTCAAAGACTTTAATAAGTCCGTTAATTAATGAGGAAGAAAATATGATGCTTATATCAATTCAAAAAAGTCTTTTAGAAATTAGAAATATGAGGGAAACCTGATTAAAAAAGATGCTGGATATGTTTGGATAGATATAAAGCTGATTAATGTCTTACAGTCTTAAGTCAGGGACTCTACCTTAGTCTGGGCTTATTTGATTCACCTAACAAAAGTTATTTATGTATCTGTTAAGTAAACACCTACATATTATCTCTGCACCTCCAGAATAGTATGACAACAAACCAGAAAATCCAAGTCTAGCACAACACTGAAAGACTGTGCTCTCTTTTATTTCCAAATTTCAGACAGCTGCCTGACCCTGAGTGAGAGAACTGTCTTTCTCTCTGTGAAGGAGATGATCCCGTCCATGCAGCCAGCCTGACTTGGGCACTCCAGGGCTGGGGATGATCCCCTGCTCAAGAGGACAGCAGGAGCCCACAGGGAGAAGAGCTTTGCTGATGTTATAAGCAGCATTCTTCCTGATTTGCTTACATGTTTCACCTCATTCTTGGCCCAGGCAGTGACATCCTTTGGTGAAAGCTCCCACAGTCCTTCATATTCCCAGTCAACTATCTCCAGGGTGCAGCCAGCACTCGCTTCAGAATCACCTGAGTGACTTGTGCAGACACAGGTTACTGGTCCCCAGTCGAGACTCCCGGATCACAGTGTGGAGCCCTAGGGCTGCAGGGAGTTTGGATGATTCTTTATGTGCTGTGATGCTTGAGAAACACTCACTGAAGACTTGTCTTGTCCAGTTGGCCCTTCTGGTGGCACGTCTGCTGAACACATTGTGTTCCGGCGTGACTCTGTTTCATAATTTGCCGTGTTCTTATTAGCATTACAACACAGTCAATTTTTAGATTAGTGTGAGAAGCCAAAGACTTTCCTAGACAACGGGACAGATGAGGTAATCCGCCAGTCACAGCACTGGATGCATGGCCTGGGCTCCTTTCCCCAGTGATAGTGATCATCCTGACATTTGCAGATATGAGGCTGACTCTAAGTCCCATATTGTGCAAGGTACAGTTGCTGCTTTGTGCTCCCACTAGGTGCATGTTTTACTTGGTAAGCCAGGGTGACTGTTTGGTTGTGACTCCGGATAGTGATGATATAGTGACGCATCTTACAAGAACGTGGCTGGTGGTTTGTAATAGAGACCTTCACAAATCCGTGCATGTGGCATGCTGTGCGAACAGCACAGAGCCATGGTGCAACCCCTGCTGGATGCTTTCCAGAGCTCCCACACTCTTCTTGTGTGTCTTTGTCTTATTGTGTGGATAGTTGACAGCTGAGCGCTTTGGTGACAGGGATTTGTAAGAACAGGAGATTTGCTGTTGGAATCAGGTGCTGCTGATGAAGGGCACCTGGATGAGGAGTGAGCCACGTCCCCAGACAGGGATGACGGGAAAGGACCTCGGCATTGGGAAGCGGAGTGCTGACCTCGGTGGTGCTACCTTTTGCGGATGTCTCTAAACCTCAGCACTTGTGATTATTTGAATAAGAGTCAAAGAGGATTTAAATTCCTTTTTGTTTCCATAGGGGATGGAACAATTTGAAATTCCAGAGGAAGGCATATGGGGAGAAAGAGAAGGGAGGCCATGAGGCTGGTGTTTTCTGACAGGAGGAGAACTAGACAAAACAAAGCAGCTTGCTTTTTGCCAAGGAATTTGAATAGCTGTTAGGACTTTCAGGAAATCAGTATTTCACATGGGGGGATGACTTAGGGGGACTTTGAAGTGGCAGTGACTGAAATGGTGTGCAAGGACCTAGAATATGTGGGGCGACCCTCAGAAAGTAGGTTCTTGGGAAATTTTAGATATGTTGGGATAGCTTGGTTAGAAACACCAAACTGGGAATTCATATTAAACTTCCTCCATGTTGAGGGTCAGAGTTCACACTGGAGTGGTAACTATATTCATTGTAAGAAAACAGGAATTGTGCGGTATGTAACTGAAAAGTCCAATTGCAGACGTAAACACTCCAATATTTAATTGCCATGTGGGATGGGCTGCCTCCGCAGAGAGCAAACCCACCTCCTCAGGAGCCCGGCCCCCAGGGCACTCCTGAGCCGGGGAGGGAGGAGCTGCTGAGCCAGGGGCTCACCTGCCTCTCGCCCTCCATGGGGAGGGTCACCTCTTGCACACCCGTTACCAGGGGTAAGGTGGAGACCCACCGTGCCTGTGCCCTCTCCTCTGGGCTGTGCCTCTTATTGCTCAGTGTCCAGGGGCTGCCCTGATGCCGTTTTAGGCCAAAGTGGAAAATGTGGCTTTCTGAAATTCAGTCGGAGCGGCTGCGGTGCAGAGACGCCCTCCTTGCCGCCCTGCCTTGCTCACGTCGACAGGTGCACACGTGCCCACTGACCATCCAACCGTTCAAAGTGACTAGGCTTTAGGACCTGTGCTCATGGCTCTCAGGGCCAGTGTCCACTCCCTAGGGGAAGGTCTGCACTCCCCCTAGGTCAGCTGTCCTGCTGGTGCTGAAGGCCAAGGCGAAAACCGGGAGACAAGTGCAGAGACTGGAGTGAACACAGATCTGGGGTCGGAGGAGACTTGAAGAAGCAGTCAGCATTGCAGAGGGCCCTGGTTTCCTTGGGACAATGTCGTCGTTTCCCTGTGAGCCCAACACAGAGCCTGCTCAGTGGGAAGAGGGCACCTTGGGAAGGGCAGTCAGTGCTGTGCCCAGAGGAGGTGGCTGTTTGGTGAAGGTCCGCTGCAGCGGGTGGGGAAGGAGGGGAGACGGCAGCGCTTTCTATAAAGCACTTAGAACACGTTAACACTCAGGGAGGAGCAGGAAATAATGAACTGGAGACCTTCTGTGCAGCTTGCTTCACCTCACAGGATTTTCTCAGGACCGGGAGATCCATTTCTACTACCCATAACCTGGGCACCAGGTGCCCAGCCAAACAATTAGACAAGGACGGAGGTGACTTTTGAGGATAGAACACTTGGCGTGACTTGAAGGCTCCACTATAAAGAAGCTGGGTCTGTGGAGGGAAGATGGAGGACATGGGTCCAGCTCCCAAAGGACGAGGCAGAAGGAGCAGACAGCCTTCCATCAGCCGCTATCCCACAGCGCCTCTTTATTAAATAGACAGAAGTTTGTTAACTGATTATGTAACAAAAATATCAATGATTCATGTACGTATTTTTATTCTTCCTTTGCAAATTACATTTTTTTCTACAGAGATTAATTTGAAAACTCTTTGTTATGGAACATCATGCACAATTTCATATCCTAACATTTGTTGAGAATGTTATTTTTTATAGAGATCATAACATTTTAGCATTTCTCACAGTTCTAGGGGGGAAATGCTATTTTAAAATCTAGAAAGTGATGTAATGATTTGCGTAGCTCAGCTGGAGGATGAAAAGTTTGCTGCCTCAGTTGCACCTTTGAATCTTTAAATTTTTCCAAGTTTACATGAGAACATGCATATACTTATATACATATGTGTGTTCATATGCACATATGTTTATATTTCCATGGTCAATTCCTGAAGGAACATATTTATTTAAACTAATTTTTCTGTGAAACACTTAATCAATTAAGTTTGGGGACATTCTCCTTGCTTACCTTAGGCTAAAGCAAAATTTCAAAGGAGTTGTAAAAAGTGACCTTTAAAGATCAGTGATCAGCCCACTGGGTGCTTTTCTGAAAGTTGCTTGATGCTGCACGAATAAAACTTACCTAGATCCCAACAAGGGTTGATGTGGGAACTTGTAAAACTGGTTCTGATTTTTAAGGGGTAGGGTGGACACATTTTCCCCAATTCTGTCGTATTGAAAATGTGGTGCTAAGGGCTGGACCCTCCTCAGAGCAGATGGGTGCCCGGGGAGCAGGGGCCACATGGGAGGCGGTCACAGGAACACTGCAACCCCCCAACCAAGGGGTGTGGGCACCACAGCCAGGTCACTCTGGGCCTCCCCGACCTGAGTGCCTTACCCATGAGAGATTTTATTCCTGCTGCTTTGACATTGAAAGGGTGGAAGGAGAGAGTGTTGAAGACCCTGCCACATTTGCTGCTTACATGGAATTTTCTTTGCCATGAATATTAGTGTAATTCATACAATTCCCATCCTGGAAACTGGTCTGCGTAATTTAACTAAGGAATTGATGGGAAAATGTGGATTGGTCTCAAATTTATTGCATCGCTCACAATGCTTCATGCTTGCCCATGGAGAGGAAGGGGAGCTTGGAAATATGACAACATCAGCAAAACATCTCCCTGTCTTTAGGAATTACGTGGCAAGTCTAGATAATTCCACAGCGTACTCTTTAGTGAAACGTGTTTCGTGGCAGCATGACCAGTCGGCTAGGTATGCTCATGACACTAAGGCTGACTGACGCACGTGAAATCTGTAATATTAATGGAAGATCCGGAGGTCTGTGGGGCATTCCAGGAGGGGCTCTCTTATGTAACCCGCATCAGTTTTGTGGTCATTAATAATACTTGTTGGCCTCTCAGCTTTTAAAGCTTAATGTTATATCCCTATGAACATATTATGCTCATCTTCCATTGGACCCTAAGAAATTTGAGTTGACAGTCTTCATTATAAGATAAACATTTCATTTAATAAGTTTACAAACTCATGATCCAGACTTACAGAAACACACCTCAGGTACTTAATAGCTTTCAGAAACAACATCTGATTCCACTTTCACCCACCGTTGAGGTTCTAATTACTTTGATATAATAGCTGTGGGATTTGATTTTTTACTGATCAGACAGATTCCTCACTAATACGTAGCAGAAAAGACACATTAGAATTCTGTTCTGTTTGACAGGTCTGTAGTTAGAGGCAGTTGGATCCAATTTATTTTCTCTGGTTCTTTCATATGGAAAGATCTTTGATGTTCCTTCAGCCGTGTTTGTTTAGTGAACGCAAGTATTTTGTGCACAATGAAACCCAGTACGATTTAATGAATTTGACCTTAACTTATGTGTTTGTGTTCTTTTACACTGAAGTAGACTTCAGCTCACTGTTAACTTAATTCCTTTGTTTGTGAAACAAGCTCAGATTTTTAATGTATAATACAAAAGAACACATCATTGAATTCAATATCCACATTATAATTGAAGCACTTTATATGGAATTAGTTAGTGTTATATCAACAATATATTAGTATAACACCTAGGAACTGTTTTATATTTTTATTGTATTATAATATTCCTAGATGCTTTGTAAATATTGAATATTATATCAAATAACTATGTCATTATAACACAAATTACAGATATTGAAGCCAGAACGTAGATTTGAGAATTAAGGATGTGAATCTTGAAACTTCATTAATGACAAATAATCTTCAACCAAGTAATATGTTCTTTGAGGTTGATATTTTAAATTGGAGCAGATAATAACTATCATACGGCTGCTTTGAAGCGGAGATGGAGTTCCTTCTGCAAGTGTCTGTGAGTGAACAGGCGCTGCAGTTTGGAGGTGGAATGTCCTCCAAAGGCTGGCGTTTCGCTGCTGTGGTCAGAGCCTGTGGCACTGTTGGGAGGTGCTGGGCCATTTGGAGGTGGGCCTGGTGGGGGCACGTCAGGTGAAGGGGGTGTGCCCCTGAAGGGATGTTGAGACACGGCCCCTCGGGCTCTGGGTGCACAGGCCTCCTCCAAACCTGGAACCCTAAGGTGGCCTGCGTGTGACAGATGACGGACCTCAGTGTGTTTTACCGTCTACCTGGGTCTTTGCTGCACACCGTCGGGGGTGCATTGCTTCCACAGGAGTATGCCTGAAAATTTCCTAAACGTGGTGGGAAATTTTATTTTGATCTTATGTAAATAGTTGTTAATGCTACTAAAATTTCAAAGGAACACAGAAATATTCGAAAGATAATTTTCTAGACTGAAATTTATAAAATGAGTAAATTTTTAATTTTCTTCAAAATATTTTCTGTTGTTGAGTGACCTTTATTTTATTCTTTTATTTTTATGTGGTGCTGAGAATGGAACCCAGTGCCTCACACGTGCTAGGCAGGTTCTCTGCCACTGAGCCACAACTCCAGCCCCCAATTTTTTCTTTTTTCCCTAATTCGGTGAATTTCTTGTAAGTACTTGTTCTGGATCTGAGCCACGTAAATTGACAGAGCGGTGAAGTCTTCACTGGCTGCAGGCAAAGTAGATGTAGCCAGCTTTTCATTTCTATGTATTATTCTGTCAATTCTGAATCACTTTCAAACTTTCAAAAACATTACAAGTACCTTTTAAAGTTATTAGAGAATAAGTCCTTGGGAGGTGTCCTTGCCCCTGGGTGCTGGAGTGTGTTTCCTCTACTAAGGAGGATATGTTCCTCTATCACATGGCTTGATCATGGCAATGGGGACGTATTCATTGACGCTCTGTCGCAATCCAATCCTAAGCCAGTCCAGCTCTCCTGGAGGTCACTAGTGTCCCCAAGAGAAAGCGTCCACTTTGGAAGTGCCCATTACCATTACCAGTCTGAAACGGTTGCATAGACTTTCACAAACTGGTCCTTTTTTGAGACTCCAGGCCACCATTCTGAGGACGGGCCCAGGAGCCCTGTGAGGCTTGCTGGGTCTGCATCCTCCTCGGCAGGAGGCCCCCAGAAGCCAGTGGCTCTTGCTGTGCCTGAAGGGCAGCTAGGGGTGAGCCTGCTGCTCAGCACTGGATCAGGGCCCCCCCAGGTCCTTCCGGGCTCAGCTCACTTTCCCATTGCCTGATGGACAA
This sequence comes from Glaucomys volans, assembly GCA_020662805.1. Lineage (NCBI taxonomy): Eukaryota > Metazoa > Chordata > Mammalia > Rodentia > Sciuridae > Glaucomys > Glaucomys volans. Next base: position 705,196 of record JAJEJO010001280.1, read on the forward strand.
GCATTTTGTGGGTCAGCCCTTTGACACTGTGACCTTCTGGTCCCTAACAGGCATGTCAGTGGCTCATTTACCTATTTGTATCACCAGGACTTGGGGTTTCCATTTTATTCGGGGAATTGGAAACCATACTGTCAGTATTGATTCTGATGCTCAGATCGTCCCGGCCTTCCCCTGTGGCAGGCCCGTCAGGCCAGCCTCTGTGCTTTTTGGGCGTGTTCCCATCATTCCCTGAGAACCTGGCCAGTGCTCCAGACTCACTCTGTGTTCTCCTTGCAGCTCTGACATCTTCCAGTAGATACTGGCTCTACAACCGGGTCAGGGACACGTGTGCTTCCCACCTCGGTGCCTCCCAGGTCCAGCCCTCCTCAGGGGAGGCGGCTGGAAGCACGTGTTCCTACATACATGTAATGCACATGTGTGGACCCCGCGCATCTGTGCATATGTTTGCATGTTGGCAGCCAGGAGTCCACACAGGTGCGTCCGACCCAGCCCCAGGTTGGTTCCTCCCCTCTTCACGCCGTGACACCCCCCCCCCCCCCAGGAAGTGCACTTCCACCAGGTCCAAACACACCTTGTTGTGCATCTTCTTTGCTCCATCCTCCCGGGGGGGACTGACCTGTCGCTACTCTGTCACCCCTTCGACACAGGCACCCTCGCCTCACCTCACTGGGGCAGGAGGACAACCACGCCTTGTGGATGCCCCCTCACCCCTCTGGACCCTGTGAGCCCTGCCTACTCAGGGACGAGGCCTCCACTCTCCCCTACTTCCCCTGCCACCAGCTCACGCTCCCATGGCACTGCCTGAGAGCCACAGTGGAACTGTCCAGGAGGGAAGGGGCAGGGAAGCAGACCAGGAGAGAGGGCGTGGCCATTTCCCAAATGGTGGTGCAGATTTTCTTAAGATCCTGGAAATGGTGAGCACCGTATTTGAGAGGTACAGGCTTCCAGACGTGGCGAGGGAGCAGAGCGCAGCCATCTTCCTTTTTACTTCTTGCACTTTCTTCTGTCTGTGATCAAGTCCAATAATAGTTACTGGATGCACAAGAGAAAGGGAGCCCAAGATCGCCACCATTGGGCACGCTGACCTCTAACCCGACAGCTGAGCCTGCCCTCCTCACACTGAAGGAGACGCCGACACCGGGGCCAAGCAGCAGAGACGGAGCAGCCGCTACGCCAGAAGATGGCTTCGCTGTGGACAGACCCCCTGCACCAGGCAGCGGGTTGACGGGGGGAACTTCAGCCTCCAGGACAAACCTACACAGGCGTCCACAGTCATGAGGAAAAGGACTTAGTCGTTCCTTCCTGGGGAGAGAGACGCTGAGAACACAATCTGAGGGAAAACCTGGATCACTGAGTGTGTGTTTGGATGAGATTGTGCAACTTGCTACAGTGTGTGAGTGTGACCTTGTGTCTGCGTGTGGTATGTGTGTCAGTGTGTGGATACGCTGGGCTGTGTGTGAGCATGCGTGTCTGTGTATGAGTGAACATGCATGTGTGTGTGGCACGTGTGCACATGTGTGGTTTGAGAGCATGTGTGTATGTGTGTTTGCAGTGTGCATGTGTGACCACATGTGTGTGTTTCTGGCTAGTGTGTGATAACGTTGGCAAGTGTGCCAGTGGCCTCCGGGCTCCCCTGACTTAGGCCCTGGGCCTTGATACGGCTGTCTTTGGAAATTGTGTTATAATCTAGATTTTCAGGAAGAAGCATCGATGGGGCATTCTCCGCCTCTTGAGATTCTCTTCTTTCTCTTCTGCCCTTTCCTCTGGGAGAAAGAAACTTGTGGAGCATCTGCAGCTTTGCTGCTCCAGGAGGCAAATGAATCTCGTTCTGGTTTCCTCTGGAAGTTTCCCTCCTGAAAGGAAGCTGAGAATGTTCAGATGGACTTGGCTGTGTCCCTGGTTGTTTCCCAGGGACCACACCAGTGTTGGTGGGACGAGTCTTGTGTGACTGCGGCAAGCTCGGGAAATGTCCCTAAGCCCCTCTGGCCTTAACCTCTGCGGTCCCCTCACCTGAGCTGTAGGAACTCTCAGGAGCAAAGACCCAGGCACTCTGAAGAGCTCCATTTGTCTTTGTGAGCATGTTTTGCTTGGCATTTGGGGCATTCTCGGATTAAGTCAAGAATAGATGCTCTGTTGCCACTAGTGAGATGGACATTCAGGGACGCCAAGGAATCCAACGCCATGAAAGCGATTCCACCCAGGAACCCTTCTTCTCATAAGCTGTCTCTTGAGATTCGACATGAAACCAGAGCCTAAGAAACGTCGAAAATCCTGGCAGCGAGCAAGAGCTTTGCCGTGGATTTTTAAGACCTGATCAGCTTCCCGCCCAGAGGCAGAGGTCGGGGTGGATGCCTGCTGCCTCCTCTGGTCCATGGCAGGGTCCCCACATCGGCAGTCTCACTCTAAGTGGTCTCAGTTACCAACAGCCAACTGCAATCTCAAAATATGATGTGATAAATTCCACATCCTGAGAGAGCGAGAGCACATTCCCATAACTTTATACTATTCTTATTAGTGATCGTTGTTCCCCTCTTACCTGCCTAATTTATAGACTGCGATTCACCACCGCCCTGTGTGTGGAGGAACGTGCGGGTCCTGGGTTTCTACCGTGCAAGGTTTCAGGCACATGCTGGGGTCTCGGAACACGGCCCACGGGTGAGAGGGTACTACTGTACCCTCTGCCTTTGTCATGACATTTAATTTTTATGACATTATCCTGTATTTTTATTATTTCCACTTCATAGGTGTGGAAATGAGGTTTGTGAAAGTTAGGATAACGTTGGAAATGTCACGTAGCCTGTAATGCTGTCCATATATCATCACGCTTCCCTAGAAAGGCCCCGGGTGAATCTTCTCGGATTTGATGACGACTTCAGTACTTACTTTGCTTGTTATTTAATAAGGACTTAATATCTTGATGTGATTGGATGAAAAATGTGATTCTAAACCAAAGGAAAGGTGCTCACGACACTAGTGCAGACCTTAGGCATTAACCGGACAGCGGGTGGCCCAGCATCCTTCCATATTTAATTCTAGATTTTGCCTTTCCTTACATCTCTGGGCTGCGTTGATGGTCTGGGAACTACAGGAGGTGATTGGGTCACAAGGGTGGAGCCTGGAGAGACCCTGGAGAGTCCCCTTCCCCTTCCTGCAGGTGAGGACAGGGAGAAGACAGTCATCCTGAGCACACACCTCCTGGCCTCCAGGACTGTGGGGACGGAACCTGTTCACACTCCCCGCCTGTGGGAGGTTTTGGTACCAGCCCAGCTAAGACCCACGGTGACCCCTGCCTGGAGCCTGCATGGGGGGCAGGGGAGCTGCTTGCATGCTTAATCCCATGCTGTACAAATGGCTCGTCCTACTACCAGTCGCCCTATGCAACCTGGAGATGGACAGTCCATGCAGGAAGTAAATAATGAATACCAATGATACTGTGGACGCTGAAGAGACCTGCTCTGGGAAACTGAAACAGTGACAATAGAAATCACACCATGCTGAGTTATTCCTTTAACAGGAAGAGGAGTCCAGAAGCAGCCCAGCCTTCCACACCGCCATGTGCACCGGGGGCTAGGGGTGCATCTCCAATGCCTATTTCTTTTGTGTGTTTGGACATCATTTCTATTTTAATAAATGAAATTCACTACAACGTGGGCTTTCAATTGTTAGGTCCCAAGGGAACAGCTGCTATAGTTGATTATTTTAATGGCTGTAAAATTGCTTTACTAAAGTAGCATTACAAGGAAAGCTAGGGAAGAAAATTTTAAATGGAGACAATCTGCCGGCTCTCTTCCTCATGCATCTGGGCTTATTGACAGTGTTCCCTTTCCCAGCACCAGCTCACTGGGAGGCTAGCTTCATGCAGAAACACATTCAGGTAACTCAGATTTTAGCATTTAATAATGTCACAATTTTTATGAAAATAATTTTAGTTTGTTTCATATATTTCTATCCTTTAAAAGAGATTGAAGGAGTCAGAATCCCCACTGTACGAAGGGCCTGTTTGTAGGTCCCCCTCAGGGGGACTGGAACAGGTCAGAGTGTTCTCCTGTTTACCCCGTTCTCAGACTTGCAGCTCTTCTGCACTGTGCCTTGGATGTCCCTCATCCCTTAGCCACCTGTCAGTTGGCCGTCTTCTCACCTGCCTGGTCCTCATCCAGCCAGCGGACGACAGTGCTGACTCCCAGCTCCTTAGGCCAGCGATGCACAGCCTTAGGCAACGCTGGCCATAACTGAGACACACGTGGTGGAACTAGTGGTGATGGTCACTGAAGTCTCCTTCATGCCCCGAGACAAAAGGCATGCTAGCCACCTCCACACTGGGAATCTTGGAGGCGTCCTTGACTCTCCCCTGTTCATGCATCTCCTGGCCATAGTCATGACTCACGACTCTGCGGACTGCATTCTCTAACGAACAGTGTCCGGTCCTTAGAGCTTTCAGGATTTAGCCCCAGACCACTGCCCTGAGGGGTGCCCCACTGCCTTCCCCGCCGCCGGGGCTCTCTTCAAGCACGGCGGAACGCCCAGTTCTGGGCGCAGCCCTGTGTGCCGCAGATGCATTGGTTCAGTGTCACCTTTACTGTGTCCAAAATGAAATCAGCACAAGCAAGTCCAGGCCCACGTTGGTGATCCTGTGCTTTGACAACCAACCCTCGTTCCTGGCTCTGCTCGGGTGGCCAGCACTCACGCCCACCCAGCTCCGACATGAGCCCGGTCACCTGGCTCCAGAGCCTGTACCTGCCTTCTCACAGGCGCAGGGTCTTGGGTGTTTTGCTGCAGAATTTCCGACGCTGATGTACTTTACTCACTTCTTGAGTCTTCCTATCCCTTCAGATGGCATGAAACTTGCCGAATGTCCCGAGTTGTCTGGGAGTCTTACTGTGAAAGTGACGCTCCTGAGAAGCTTGTGCTCTCCTGCTCTCTGCGTATCAATGTGCTGTTGTCTCCTCTTGCACTTAGGGTAAAGCATGGATTTGCCAGAGTAGTTCAAGGAATTTGGAACTTCCCCAGATCTCCAAATCCTGTCCTGTCAGCCCCCAGCAAGCAGCACCCCACCTGCCCCATTCCCCTTCTGGTCCCTGGGACATCGCAGGTCTTCCCGTGGTCACACACTCCAACACGGCCATAATGCCATCACCCCTCCCTTTCCCAGCTGCAAAACTCCACCGTCTTCCAAAACCGCCCGATGCCCCTGCAAGCGAGGACTTCACCACTCTCGGGGGCGTGAATCCCTCCCTCTCACCCAGATTGCACTTGGGCACGCCTGGGTTAAGTCCTTGGCACCTTACAGTGCTGACATTTGATTTTGTGTGCTGATGTCCTACACAAAAGTGAATCCTGTCAGAGCAGAGATGACTCACTCCTGTGTCTAAGCAATTAAATGCCTGAGTCGTAGAGGGCTTCTCTCATGGCGAGTTTGTGTGGTGTGAACATTTCATCACTGCAAAATCCATCGCTCACGGAAGAAAAAGAAAGGTTTCCTCCCACAAATAGCCCCCTCACTGAACGGCATTTCCTTGGGAGTGTGAGTGGCCCCGTGAGAAGCTGCCATAGAGACCCCAAGTGCGGTGGGCCTGGGACACCTGGCCTGAGGCGGCCGAGGGGTGCTCTGCTCGCCCTTCAGCCCTCTGGCTACTGCTCAGTGACGACAAGCAGCATTTCGCTGGTTTCCAAGACCTTACTCTAAAACCAAAGCCACTGGCTTTGTTCATGTGACATCCTTGAGCCTGGTTTGCAAGTTGAACATTCCTTTTCTCTAGCCTCAGATGGACCAGTGCCTGGGACACACCTGATTCTTTCCCCACCGCCAGCCCAGCACACATTTGTTGATGGGAACCTGAGTGTGATTGTCGGGTATCGGCCCTGGCGGAGGAGCTGGGGGATTTCCTTGCTGAATTCCATGCCTTGATCCGACTGTCCTCTAGAAAAGCACAGATGGACAAGCCAGTGGCATTAGCGTGCTCCACATGCAGACACCTGTTTCTGTCCTCGAGAGCTGCACACAGGAGACATGTCTCAGTAGCTCAGGTAACACGTGCTCCTGCCGGGGGTAATGCATGCACAGCTGGTTCTCCAGCTGCATTAGCTGGGGAGCAGGTCTGGAGATTCGAGGCCAGGGGCACCTGCAGCCTGCAGGGCAACAGGTCTCCGGCCTGGAGAACCACCATACGATGATAGCAGCCTCCACTTTCAGGGACCAAGGTTACACAGATGTTGGTGACGGCAGTCTTTGTGGTCCTTTTCTGTGAGACAAGTGGTTCTCAGTCTACGGTCCTCCCTCAAGCTCTTTCTCTTCCAATGACCCAGTGAGGTGGCAACTCAGTGGAGTCTCAAAGCCAGATCCATGGCTGCCACCAGGCCTGGGCTCCTTGGCTTCCCAGGCACATGCTCTGGTGACCATCATGGCTTTCTGGCAACAGTCCTGGCTGTGACACAGCTGGCAGTGACACAGCCCATGCCCTGTTATTTCACAGTTCCACATCCAAAATCTCATTCCAATTCTGAAAGTAAACAGGCCAGTTTCTTCATGGGGAAGAGTGCTCCTCTTCCCCACGCTGACTGATGATTGACTGATTGCAGGGCTGGAGATTGAGACCCAGGCCGTGTGCATGCTAGGGAAGCACACTACCCCTGAGCTAAATCCACAGTCCCTCTTGCCCATTCTAAAAATGAGGAGACCGAGACGTTGAAGAGCACAGCTTCCTAGGGTCGCTGCCGCCATGTGGCTGACCCAGCCTGAACTGGCTACTCTGATGGTCCATCTCAGTCTCTCTGCAGTCTGCAGGGCCCTGTGCACCATGAACTGATTGCTACAGGGCCAATGTCAAGTGCACCAACAGAACTCTTCGCTGAGAGAGGAGAGCATGTGTGCAGGCCCCTCTCACCATGCTTTCAGCAGGGTGCTGGGCCTAGGCAACTCTGTACGTCCATAGAGGCTGCATGTTCAGACCCCACAATCCATGCCTTCTTCACCTGTCATGTGCCATTGTGTGGATCTTCTGGGGGCTGAAATGAAAGAGTAAAAGGCATCATGTGCTCTTTCCTCCTGAGACAACTTTTGAAAGCACCGTGAAGCATATTTATGGTGGAGAACCCACAGGTGGAGGATGATACCTGCCTATCACCTGAATCACGGGATCCGTGAGAAGCTGAGTCTTAATCTGTGACCACATCCCAAGATAAGAGGAAAGGACCTGGAGCTAGGCTGTTATCCAGCACCACCCCGATGAGGTGCTCACACTGCCCAGGGCTGGCCTGTGGAGATCTTGTCCTCTCAGGGTAGCTGTCATGAGGTGGTGGCTTCCCAGGATAGCTCTTATGTGAGGTGACGAAAGTGGGACAGTGCAAGAATGTTTAGGGTTGAGTTGATTGGTTGCACCTCATCAGGATGAGGATGAGGTTGAACCTCAACCTCGTCAGCTCATTAGTTTTCTGATATGGATGAACAGGGTGGTAACTGCAGGCAGGTGGGGGGTGGCTGAAGGAGGTGGGTCCCTGGAGGCATTTTGGGGCACAGAGTTTGTCCTTTTTGAGTAGAGCTCTCTCTCTCTCTCTCTCTGCTTCCTGGTGTCCCGTCCTGAGCTGCTTTCCTCTGCCATGCCCTGATGCCCCGATGCCCTGATGCCCTGATGCCCTGATCCCTGCCTCACCTTGTGCTGGAACAGTGAAGGCAGCCCTCTGTGGACTGAGATCCCTGAAGTCATGAGCCCCCAAATGCGCTTTGCTCCTCTAATTGCTCTTTTCAGGTCTTTGGACCTCAGCAGTGGAAAGGCTGACTAACACAACGGTCTCAGTGCCTTGGTGTGACCAGATCTGGACCCTTTTGAAGTCTGTGACCTTGAGCAAGGAGGCTGGCTGTCGCCCAGCTCCCATTCCTGTCCTGTGCTCAGTGAGAAGGTGGTAGAGAAGTGAATAAATGAATTCATCATAATTTATTGATTGTATAATCCAGAGTCAAAACCCCAGATCCCCAATTTGGTGTTTGCAAGATCTTGGGCATTTACCCACGTGAGTTAGGTGAGGCCGTAACTTCCTCTTCCGTAACCTGGGAGCAGTCACTCTCAGGGATCCCTTGGGAACACCGCTGCATGCACTGCACTGCAGCGAGAGGACCTTGCCTGCCACGTCCTGATGGACAATATGCATTTGATATCAGCTTCATTTTTACTAAAATTAGATTGAGAAACACTGGTGTATCAATGTCTGTATCAATCCTATTTATTATTTAGCACAACGAAGTTGCAGATCTCCATTTTTGTACATGACACATACAGGGCACTACTGATCATTATAATACAAGATCGTTGATCATTTTTATTTTTATTTGATTTTTATTGAACATAAAATCAGGCAAAGATTTTATGGTTAATTTTGTTGCATGTTTTGGAAGTTTTTTCTATTGTTTTGTAGTGTATACTGTATGCTCTTTTATAAACATTGCAATTCAAGATTAAAAATAGATGTGAAAAGCATTTTGAAATGTTAAAATCTGCTAAACAGAGGAAGCCATTTGCCACTCAGCCAATTAACTGGAGATTTAGTGCCCTGTGATTCATGTGGCATCTGCAGCGGCTGCTCTGCGGCCTCTTCTTCCAGGAGGAGAGATTTACAGTACACAGCAGGGTGGTACATCTCCTCCGGTTACAGAGTTAGGGGGATAAAATATACCAGGATCCCAAACTAAGGGGGATGCTGCCTGGTGATTTTCCAGGCAGAAGTTGAACATCTGGGGACCACTGATGTCTATGCAGAGGACTTTTTAAGGGGCAATCAGAAGACACACACACAGTTTTAAAAATCTGACTTCACTATATAACTCAACTCCTACATGAAAAAGACAGAATACAGCTTGGCTTGCCTACGTCACGCACACAATGCCACCTTTGCATCTCTCTGTGGCTTTCCATCAGGAGGAATGCCCCAGCCGGTCCTGGTGAGCACCAACATCTGATTCCACTTTCGCCCAGCCCTGGGGTTCTAGTGACTTGCTTTAATGATTGTGGGGTTTCAATTGTACTAGGTGTACAGATTCTTCATTGATCCTTAACAGGCAGAAAGCATCCCAGTCCTGTGCTCAGTATCTGTCAGAGTCCACTTCCATTTGAGTAAAGTTTATAGCAGTGGTGTTTTTCCTGCATGCATTTCTTCCAGGTTTCCTCTGATTTTTCTGGGGTTGCTGTCTTGCTTTCTTAGCTTCCTGTACTTACATCTCCAACACAAAATCTCCCTCAGTGAACTGGGATTATTTTGTGCATCTTGTGGACTGAGAGCACCTGGGCTCCAGTGTGTCCAACACCCAGCAGAGTGCTGGGTCACGGCAGAGCACTGGGGCTGTTCTGTGGATGGAAAGCACTTTGCCTGCCTGAATGCTTCTTGTACCCGAATATCAAGGTAAAAATCAACATTTGCATTATAAAATATTATAAAATAATTATAGCTTCATCATCTGTAGAAATATACAGCAATACACACATAGAAATGTTAACAATGGGGACTGGGGTTGTGGCTCAGTGGTAGAGCCCCTGCCTAGCATGTGTGAGGCGCTGGGTTCGAGTCTCAGCAACAAGTATAAACAAATGAAATAAAGCTCCAATGACAAGTAAAAACTATTCTAAAAAAACTGGATTACTCATGTTTCAAGAAAAAAAGAAATACTAACAATGAAAGTCTAAAGTTTTAATGACCACAAGTGGTTTTGAGTCATTAATTTGATTCCTAAGGATAGATATTAATGAATATATAGGATCCAGGTTGTATTAGCCCACACCTTTCATTTGCAAATGACGAGCAGCTGAAGCTTTTGCAACAAAAAGGGAAGATGCTTCATGTTGTCCCTGAGAAGAATGCTCCCTACCCAGAGGTCGCCCACCCAAAGCTTTTTATCTTCTTTGTTGATCAGTGAAAGTTCTCAGAGTAGAGATGAGGGGCTTCCTGCATCACGACACAGTGACAGTCTGGAGGAGGAGGCCTGTAACCTCATTTTGGGTAGCCACGTGTGAAAGGCTCTCAGCCTGCAGAGCCCAGGCATGATTCACATGTCCCCAGTGTCCTGTGGTTTGTCGCTTCCTGCTGCTGAGGGTGTTCTGCAGTAAGGACACGCCAGAGTGGGTTATTCATCCACCTACTTCAGGATACCTTGGCTGCTTCTGGTTTGGGGTGGTTACAGAGCCGTGGACACCCCACGCCTGCGGTTGTGTGGACGTGGCCCAGGGTCAGTCGGAAGTACCTGCAGGGGGTCTGAAGGGCAGCGTTGGGTTTAGTTTATAAACGCTGCAAAGTGTCTTCCAGAATCAGTCCAGCTCTTCAGTCCCAACCACAGCAAAGGAGGCTTCCCTTCACTCTTCATCACTCCTGCCGTGCAGAAATAAAAACAAAACAAACAACAACAGCAGCAACTCACCCTCTCACCACGCTCGTCTACGCATCTGGCTGTCACATTATTGTTTCAGTTTTCACTGCCCTAATGAAAAATAGAGTTGAACACCGTTTCTTATGTTTATTTGAAATCTGAATGCCTTTTTTGTGAAGTGTCCATTCAGATCTTTGGCCATTTTTTAAACTGGATTTTTGTTGTTTGGAAATAACGCCTTTATCAAACCTGTGTTTTAGAAGGTTTTCTGCAAGGTTTTGCTTATATTTCATTTTCCAAACGGTACTCTTTCCTGAGTAGAATTTATTTTAATAAAATGTAGCTCATCACCTTTTCTTTAGTGCATTTTAATTTGGGGTGTTATAAGTTGAACTCACAGCCAGTCCCATTCACACAGCTTCTCGCCTGTTTTCTAGCTGTGTGGCTGAATGCTCCTCCTTAGCCGCACACCCCAGTTTGAATCGGCGTCGGCAGGCGTGGGGTCTGGTCTCCACTTGGCTCCTCATTCATGAAAACATCACAATGCTGCTCACCATGTTTTGAAAAGATGCTTCTGAGCTTTTGCCCCCAAATCTCTCCATTGTGACATGTGGAGCTGTTTCTGGGTCCCTTTCCATCTGAAGTGTCCATATGTCCTTTTCCTCCCCAGAGCCCCCATTCTTGGTTATTGTGGTAGGGCCATGTCCTGAGTTGGGCCTGTCTGTCCATCCTGTGTGATGTCCTGATTTGGGCCTGTCCATCCACTTTGTGTGATGTCCTGAGCTGGGCCTCTCTGTCCACCTTGTGTGATGCCCCAATTTGGGCCTGTCCATCCACGTTGCTCTCCCTCTCAGCACTGCGTGGGCCCCCCAGGTCCTCCGTGCACAGTGTGTTGGGGCTTCACGCAGCTTGACGGCATTTTGGTTGTGACTTCGCGGTCTCTATGGTTGTACGTAGGAAGGCTGACGCCTTCACAGTATTGACTCTTCCAATCCATGAACAGAGCACATCTCTCCGTTCAACCTTCTCTGACTTCTTTTCATTAATGATTTATAATTTATGTATACTGAACTTATATATACTATGATTGATTTATATCCAAGAATTTTGTTTTGTGATGTTATTGCAAATGATAATGATTTTTAAATTTCAGATTCAAGTTTTTCATTCCTAATATATGGGAAAATAATTGGCCCCCGTCCACTGACAGGTTGTAGTGGTGGGACACAATAGCGTCATCTTATTCCTGACCTTGGGAGGATCAGTCACTGGGTCTTGTCCTTCTAAGATCAGGAATGTATCCATTATGAATAATGTTAACTATAGGTTTTTATAGATGCTACTTACTATTTTCTATTTTATTCTTAATTTGCTAAGAGTTTTTATAGAAAATTTGTGTTGGGTTTTCTCAAGTATTTTTTTCTCCATCAGCAAAACGATTATGTGATTTTTCTTCATTAGCCATGGATATTATGGATTACATTGACTGCTTTTCTCTTAATGTTGAGCCAACCTTGCATACCAAAAATACACTGTACTTGATAATGATGAGTTACAATCATTTGTGCACATTGTTAAATTTGATTTGATAATATTTTATGAGGGATATTGCATCAACATTCATAAATGTTATTGTCCTGTAATTTTCTTTTCTTTTATGTCTTTACCTAATTTGGGTCTTAGCATAAGCCTCACAGAATGTTAATGTGTGTTTCTTCTGCTCTTTTCTGAAAGAGATTGTTGAGTACTCACTAATAATCAATAAGGAATTTTTCCATGATTAGAAAAAAAGTAGAATTTTGACAGGATAAACCAGTGTGTCTCAATGCCAGCCCCACATTGAATTACTTTGGGAGCTTAAAACAATGATGTCCATCACATCTCTAACAGAATAAATCTCAAATTCTGAAGTGGATGCTGGCAATTAATGTATTTTTAAGTGTTGAATCAGGTTGTCTAGTATGAAGATAGACTTGGTTATTCATTTTTAAATGTTGAAATTATTGTTATTTAAATCTTATTCACAATCACAACCCATTCTGGGATTTTAAAAAATTCTCAGTGAGCAAAGGAGTTAGTCAGCTTTTCATTGCTGTGACCAAAACACCTGCAAGAACAACTCAGAGGAGGAAAAGTTTATTTGGGGCTCATGATTTCAGAGGTTCATTGCGTCTCTGACTGACTGTAGCTCTGGGTCTAAGGTGAGGCAGAACACCATGGTGGAGGGTGTGGTCCAGGAAAGTTGCTGTGCTCCTGGAAGCTGGAAAGTAGAAGGAGGTGGAGAGGGGAGAAAGAAAAGGGGAGAGAGACAGAGGTGGGGGAGAGAGAAAGAGAGAGAGAGAGAGAGAGAGAGAGAGAGAGAGAGCAGAGAGTGAGTGCAGAACCAGCGACATGATATGTCCAAGGTCCAGCAGATTGACATAGGTCAATGCATTCATCGCCTGTGCCAAATACTCATTTTTAGGTGTTGAAAATGATTGTTGTTCTTTAAATCTCATCCACAAACAGCAGGAGTTCTATGATCTAAAAGAAAAACATCCCAGTGAGCAATGATCTTATTGTTTCCTAAAAGCCCCACCTATGGACATTGCTGTGCTGGGGACCAAGCTTTGGAAACACAAGGTTTGTGGGGGACAGTGAAGAACCAACTGCACCAGCAAACGAGGAGAGTCAGGGAGCAGACGGCTTCACTGTGGCCTCCACTGAGGGGTCGCCATTGCTGTTTTCTGTTTCTCTGACCTGAACGTTCATCTGGGTCTAAGCTCTGTGTCTAGGAGTTGCGTTTTGAATAGAGCTGCTGGTAGACGGTGTTCTCCTGCGCCTTCCTCCCACAGTCAGAACGAGGGAGAAGGAGAGAACAGAAGAGCGGGAATGCTCTCTCTGAGACCCTGCTCACCAGGGGTTCAGGGGTGTTCCCCTCGGGCAGCTCACCTGGCCCGGAGGAGGGCGGCTGCTTCCCCCAGCGAGGACCCTCTGTGGGCTGATCAGGCTGGAAGGAGACACCAGGCTGCCTGTCAGCACAGGACCCGGGCACAGTCGTGGAGGCTGTCGAGGCTGCACAGGGGACCTCGGCCCTCCATGCCTAGCTGCGCCTTCTCCCGACACACCCATGTGTTCCCAGGACAGTCTGCAGTGACAGGTGCCCGCAGCCCGAGAGGCCCGCCGCGCCAGGCGGGAGGCCTTTTCCAGCCTTGGAGTGCTCTCCAGCGGGACTTGCCAACCAGATGATTGAGCAAATGTCGGCTCTGTCGTGGTTGATTTTAAATTGTATCTAGAAAAATTAATTATAGACCAAAATATTTTAAAGGATGAACATATTTGCCTTTTATTTTTTCATAAGATATAGAAGCTTTTAACAGTGAGAACAATTGCCTTCCAAAAATACCCCTTCTCTGCATCTTTCCTGCTCTGTCACGCCCTTCCGCCTGCACGTTTTTTCTCCTTACTTTACTCAAATGTGGATTAGGCTGTAAACTTGCCCCATCCTCCCTCAGCCCTGTGGAAGCTCTTTGTTGAATGCGATGTCCTGCTGTGGATGGCCATGTCCTCGCTCTTGCTTTGTTTAGGGTGATGACCCCGTGCTTCCAGGCGAGTTCCCACTGTTTCTTGGCTGGATCTGGTGGTGGGGAGGGGCCCGTAGCTCGGCCTGAGCACTGGATCCTGATCATTTGCCGAACTACTTAGAGATCCGAGGAAACAATGACTCAAATCGTTCAGGATCAAAACCAAGTCTGTCTTTTCCTAGCATTTTCTTGAACATTTGTTCAAGAAAGAGAAAAAGGAAACCACAATTGGTCCATGCCAACAAATGAGAGTTGCTGCTGACAAGAAAGTAATGAAAGCAATTTATTGAAAGCCATGCCAGGAAAATCCCGTGTGTATGAGGAAACAGACCCAGAGTGCAGCCAGAGAGGTGCCGGATGTGCCGTGCTCCCCTAAGGTAGGAGCTTTACTTTACTAAGTCTGAGAGACCTTCCTCCTACGGGGTCCCCAGAAGCCCCAGCCTTCTGCCCCCAATGTGGGTGGAGTGTGGAGCACAGCAGAGTGACAGAGGAGCTCAGTCAATGGCACACAGAGTCCCGTTCCCGTGAGAGCTTTGCCGGGGAGCAGCTGGCTTCAGGCAGCCGTGACTTCTCCATTGCCAGGTCACGAGCACATAGTGTCGCAGATGGTGTCAAAGGTGAGCGGGAGGACTTCATCAGTGACTTGCAGATGCTAGCTGAACTGGCCCCTCAAACGACACAGATATCCTAAGACCCAGGATGTGTCCGTGGAACCTTATTTGGAGAAAGGGTCTTTACCCGGATAGGTGGTTAAGGAGAGCATCAGGGCAAGCCTTAATCCAGCCCTCAAAATTGTTCCCTGATGCTAACCCTCCCTGTAGGAAGGAACAGTCACCGGCTCCACTTGGGCCAGAGAGAAGTAAGCAGAAGCCTCAGGGGAGACTCCGGGGTGACTTCAGAGGGACAGCCTCAGTCTTCCTGTTTCCTTTCCCTCTTCTTCCTTTCCTTCCTTCCTTGCTTTTTCCCTCTCTTTCTCTCTCACTTCCTCCCTTCTTTTCTCCTTTGTTTTCAATAAAACAAAATTTGGTGGTAGTGTAGATTAATCCCAGGACTCTGTGCTTGCTAAGTGCTCTACCACTGAGCTCCATCCCCAGACCTTTCATTTTCTGAAACAGGGTCTCACTAAATTTCTGAGGCTGGCTTCAGATTTGTGATCCGCCTGCTTGAGCCTCCGGAGTAGCTGGGATTACAGGCTCCTTCTTGCCTCTTAGTGCTTTTCCGTGTGGTCTTCCTTGGTGTGAAGGTGTGATACCATGAGATGCTATTGTAGCATCTTGCAGTCATGTGCCGAGAAGTCACACTGGAAGTGAGGCAGAATGGGAAGGTTGAAGGCATCTGGTCTTGGACAGCTCTGCAGAGACACTTCTTTGGACCTGGACTGCTGATCTTCCTTCCTCTGGGTGAACAAGTAAGGGTCTCACTGTTCTACGTGTGTTTTCGTTGATCACGAAGTAGAGACTGAAATATGAAAGCAATTAGCTTAGATTTTGCGGTGGAAAAAGGGAGGGGACAGGTAGAGGGGACACACCCATTGCATTTTTGGTACCAGGAAACTCTTTGGGAATCTGAGGTCTGTTGTCCTTTGGGCACACACAACCAGGTGCCAACTGGGACTAGAGTGAGGGCCAGTGGCGGGAAACCCAGCGTGCATGGCGGCGCCGTGCTGAGTGCGTCTCCTCAGTGAGGTCCTTGGAGGAGCCTGAGCTGGTCCTGGAGCACTGGTATTCTGAGAGACGCCCCTGCTCGGGGCCTGCGGTCTCAGCTGTCTGCGACTCGTTCTCTGTGTGTCTTGTTTGTTTTAATTCAGTCACACGAAAGCATTGGCTTAGACACGGGGGGACAGAGACAGTATATGTAATAGGGAAGCGTTCTGTGAGGGCTGTGTGACCCCGTGATGGACAGGCAGACCTGACTTTGGCATGATGAGCCTCATGCGGCCGAAAGATCAGGCACTGCGAAGGCCTGGACTCCAAAGCCTTCAGGGTAGGAGCTGGGCGTCCAGGTGCCTCTGCCCACGCTGACCTGGGAACCCAGAACCGCCCTCCCCTGGTCTCAGCTGGAACCACTGTTTCTGAGCATCCTCATGAATCGTGCAGCCTGGGGCGGTTCCGTCCTCACTGCAGCTTCCTGTGTGACGTCAGCTTAAGGAGACGTCCTGTCCCAGGGTCCTTCCTCCCTGAGACACGTGACTGCTCAGCAGACCTGGGTGGAGGAGGGTCCAGGTCATGGGGTGCAGTCCCCTGGAGAGGACATGGTCAAGCATCTGGGTGGGATGGGCCACAGTGTCGCCGTGAACACTGTCTTTCCTGCCCTTCTGGAGACCAGAATGGATTCTCCTTACCTACGAAGTTCTGTTCTTGCTCTTACCTGCTGAAGGTACGTCTGAGGGGTTGTTTTTCAGGGTTAAAATGTCACCGAGCACTTACCAACTTACCCATCTCTCACTTACGTAGCTGGAGACTGGGGCGGGCCTGTCCTCACTGAGGAGCTGTCCCTGTGCAGTTGAGGCTGACCTCGACCCAGGGAGACGTGTGATGGCCCAGCACGCAAACGCCACACGCCACGGCACACGCGTCTGCCCTCGCCCCACAGGCTCTCAACATGGCGTCTCCTCTGGTGCCTGTGCCAGCGCGGCTCCCTCGGATGCCGCCATATGTCACCAGCAAGTGCTTCCTTCTGTCACCATGGCAGGTGAGCCGACGTGGCGGGTGCCATTAATTACCACCTAAACGCTCCCATTGTAAGCCTCCGTTTCTTCTTCCACAGGAAGAAAAACACAACCTTCAAGTACAATGCTTCTTACATTCTGACTGATTTTTCTTGAAAAAACAACCTGTCAAAACATGACATGTCAGATTCAACTTCCTTCCACCAACATAGCCCAATCTGTTTTGATGGAAAAGGCGTATATTTTAATTATTTGTTTTTAATCTGACTCCAGACTTGACATATGGCACCTCATTAAGTTCTCTCTACATATTCTGATAAAAACAAAAACAAGCTGTACAAAGTTATTCAACTTCTGGCATAAAAGTTATTTTTAAGAACTTCTATTGCTTCTGAAGAGGTTAAATGATTAAAAAAAAATCCTCCTAGTGATGGCAGTGACGTGCATTTTGAAAGATCTACCAGGAATCAATCACGGCAGACGTTGGCTGCTGGCAACCGTGCCTCTTGGCTGTGGGTGAGTGAATCAAGGTCAGCGTGAGTGGCCTGTCCCTGAGCGGGCTCACCCCAAGCTCACGACACTGAGGCAGTGGAGAGAGCTCATGCGTTACTGAGTATTGTCAGACTGAGCAGGAGGTTCCTGTGCCTTGACTTGGCCTCAGAAGTGAAGGGCGGCAGACGGTTTGCTCATTAGCTGCACGCAGGGTGATTTATTAATGGCTGCTGTGATTAGGCAGAAAGAAAGCTTTCTAATATATGTATTTTTTCTGCTGTGTGGGGGCCAATTAACAGAACTGCCAGTTAATGAGATTTATTATTCCCTTCTGCACTTTATCCTAAAAATATTAATAAACCTCTCAGAGTTTTATTTAAAATGTTCGAAACGAAAGGTGACACTCAGAGAACCCACTGATGCCAATACGGTGTCACTCTAGCAATTTGGATTATGATTATTGATGCACCTGCAGATGACCATTAGTGTTCAGAAAGACATTACCATGGACACAGGAGACACTGGCTTTATGTTTTGCACAAACTTTTACTGAGCTAAAGGACTCTAAGGACTAGGAAGATGAGATGCAGTTCAGAGTGCTAAAGAGAAGACTTCCGTTGGTCATGGAGGAAGGAGAGAAGCCAGAGACCTCAGGCAGCAGCCTATGAAACCAAGACTGGACATGAGACCACATGGACGCAGCTTTGGCATCGACCCTGAGGGCCTGCACTGTGGGGACCTTTCCACAGCCTGTTAATTTCTATAAAAAGCAGCATGAAGATACCTTAGGTAAATCACACGGTGAATCATTTTGCTGTCAGTTTTCTAGTGAGCAAATCAGTATCTTATTTGATGGGACCTCCCACTGGTCATGCCAACCAGGAAACCCTGTGTCTCGATTCGATGCGTGTGATTGAGCAAACTTGGACACTGGGAGCAGAGCAAGGGTGGCCCACCAACAGCCCAGGCTACCAGGGGCTAAGTAGAGGATGATACCGAGTGAAAGCCACCTTCCCACACGCCCACACACAAACACAAATGACTGAAAGACGCAGGCCCAGGAGCCCTCCCTGCCCGAGGGAGGCCAGGATGCTTAGGACTGGTCCGTCCTTCAGAGCCTCCTCCCTTTCCACCTCTGTAGGAGGTGCTCACCAAACATTCTGAACATCTTTTTCTAATGCAGTGACTATATCCCGATGACCGAGGAAGTGACTGAGCAGATGATGACAATACCCAGCGCCAGCCCAGGGGAGAAGTGCCTCTCCCACTGCCTGTGAGGAGAGACTACAGGGGGGTCAGGGCCACGGCCCAGCCTCATGGTGACCAGTCTCCAGCAGCCCCTGCCCGAGGAGGAGCTGAGGGCTGACACCATGCTGTGGGAACTCAGTGCTTGGAGCTCTCCCTCCAGGACAGAGCAGTCCCTCAGGACAACACTGTCTGGGCCGCTCGCAGGAGGCCGATGTACCTCCGTTGGACCTGACAGTCACACCATGGTCTACACGGCCAATGCCAGGTAGACATCACTTCTTCTATATTAAGATTTGTTACATGGATCAATTAAAATTTGAAGTTTTTAAATTGTTTTAATTGGAGGGTAGGAAGCAAAGCTAAGTAAAAATGCAAGGGAGGCAGTGGAGGGGCAGAGTGGGGCAGACGGAAGGAAGCCGAGCATCCCTCAGGAGGACCTCGAGCTGAGCCCGACAGGTGGTGTGCTTCCTTACTGCATCAGAGAAGCTGAGGAGGAGCGGGGGACTGTCCTGGGGAGGCAGGTGGGGTGGCGATCCCACAGCAGGGTGTCGAATGCCCAGAGTTGTGTACCACAGTTCCCAACTGATGATGGTTCAACAGGAAACTGTGATTTCCCAGTTTTAGGTGTGGAAGTGCATTCATCTGAGATTGCAGCTGGAATGTTGAGGGCTCATCTTGGACCTGGCTAGTGGTTGTAGCAGGAGTCTCTGATGACTCCGGGCAGTGAGGGAGCTCCGTTCCCAGTGGGCTGTGAGCTCACAAGGGACACACCACAGCCAGGAGCTTGTGCGGCCAAGTTGTGATGTTCAGTAGGCTCTGAGGCTCAATAGGTCAGGAGCACCACATGCATTTCTCCTTACAGAACTTTCAGTTGACGATGGGATTGTCACTGCATGGCCTTTTTTAATTTGAGGGGCATCTGCATTTAAGTGGACAATGTTCCTCACTGAAGAAACCTACCCTGCTCCTTCTCAAGAGGCAGCCAGACACGATCTTCTTAGGGTGGCTAGAACCCAATTCCAGGAAAATTGCCAGGGTTGCTTTTTCAGCCGCAAGATAACCTTCACCACCTCCAGAGGCTCCACTGGAGCCCTCCTGGGAACCATCAATGAGAGGGACCCAAGAGAGGCAGAAGACTGCAGAACAACACGCGTCAGCACGGCAGGTCAGCTGCGTGCCGCCAATCATTATCATTTGCAATAACATCACAAAACAAAATTCTTGGATATAAATTGATCATAGTATATGCAGGTTCAGTGTGCGTGAATTATAAATCATTACTGAAAGCAAGTCAGAGAAGGTTGAATGGAGAGATGTTCTCTGCTCATGGATTGGAAGAGTCAATACTGTGAAGGCGTCAGCCTTCCCGCATGCAACTGTAGAGACCGTGAAGTCACAATCAAAATGCTGTCGAGCTGCGTGAAGACCCAACACACTGTGCACAGGGCGCCAAGGCACAGAGGGCGCGGTGGGCACACTGGGCACTCTGTGACCTGCAGGAGAACCAGGGGCAGGTCTGGACTGCACAGTGCTGGCAGCTCTGCAGGTCTCTCAACTAAAGCAGAGATCACATCCTGGGCCACCTGGGCACCAGGAGGCTGAGAGGTGATGGTGGCAGTCTCGAGCTGATGTGCACCGTGGCTGTGGTGACACAGGAGTGGCTCCTGCAGAAGCAGCCTCTGTCAGAGCTCCTGCTTTGGCTCTTCGGCTCCTGGAATGCCAAGCCTTGACTAGTGAAGGGTTTGTTTTCAATATGTGCTTTTTCTAAAATGAAGTAGTGGGAAGTGAAGAAGAAACAGCCAAGTGTGGGCCTGAACAGGAAGGCCCTGTGGCCGCCTGACGAACCCTGGTGGGGCTGTCTGCCTGGAAGGACAGCTTCACAGGGAGGTCCCAAGTCCAGCGTCCATGAGGCAGCGCTGGGCGCTAGCTGCTGGGTGACCAGCCCAGGCAGGCAGGACACTGCCCAGTTGTGAAGCTGACATGGCCACCCCCTTCTGTCCAGTTCTAAAGGAGAAATCCATGAAATGAAGCCACAGGGCTGTTACCTGTGTGGCAAAAAAGTCATTCTGAAAACCCTAAGCAGAATAATGGACGAGTCTTGCTAATTATTAGATACAGAATTAGACACCGTGGGCGTCCTAGTGGCTTATGATGCCAGTGAGGACGTCTTGGGATTGGCAGCATTGCCTCCAGCAAGGTCAACAGGGGGTTCACAGTTCAAAACCAAAGCAATCATTACTCGAAATGGGAAGATGTCACATTCACGTGGTGATGGAAAGGCGGACAGCAGGTTCTACCTCAAATTTTCAGCAATTTTAAAATTTTCCTCTGCAACGATAGTTTTTAGTTTTGTCCACATGCATAACAAGTCCAGCACGTCTGAGTAAGGCCCACGATGTGCAGGGCTTTGCCTCTGCATGCGTGGGCCTGACAGACTTGAGGAAATGAGTTTTGAGACCCAAGGTCAATTCAAAGGGAGCTGATTCTCCAAAGCTAAGGTGTCAGTCCAGTGAATGAGAAAGCAGTGCGCACAGCGACTAGGGCACAGCGACAGAGGGCGGGGGGCTGCAGGCAAGGGGCCTGTGCTTTCCAGGGGTCCCAGCTCAAGGAGAGACGCAAAGAAGCATGCCCGTGTCCCCGTCCCCTTCCCTCCTGTGCGACCTTACTGTCGTCTAAGGGCCTTGGAGGAAATGCTCTCTCTAAGGGATGGACGATGATTCTGTAAGATGTTGTTCTGATGTTTCCATGAGGCAGACAAGACATCAGTGCTGAGCGGAAGCTGCCCTAAATGCAGAAGGGCGGAGATTTGGGAGACGGAGGGACATGGAGCCAGCCATGGTCCAGGACGGCACTGAGCTCACAGGGTCAGCCTGCTGGGGCCTGGGCCACAGTTAGCCTCTAGGAGAGGGGGTCCATGACCAGGTTGTCTGACTCTTCTGTGCCTCAGTTTCCTGAGAGCCAGGCTAGGAATAAAGAGTGGTGTCCTGCGTGAAGACTAGGGGACCGATACCAACCTAAACGTGCACAGAGCACACGAAGGGCCGAGGGCGACGTGAGGCGATGCGGAAACCAGGTGCCTCGTGAGAACAGGAGCTGTGGGTAACCCCGTGGGTTGAGAGGGCACTCCTGGGAGGGGTGCCAACATCGACGTCTCTGATGCTCCCAGACACTTTTAATAAGAAGCTATGGACCAACCACTACTCCAGGCACAAGAAAGAGATTGCACAGCATCTTCCAAGAGATCCGAGTGGGAGCAAGGGAAAGGCCTGTGCCCGGGGGAGAGACAGGGAGGAGGGCGTCTTCCCAGAACGGGGCCTGGCAGCCAGTGGGAAGGGCGCTGGCCAGGGTGCACCTGTGGGGCTGCCCTGAACCTGCCCAGCAGGGGCAGCACTGCCCACTTCACGGTGCAAGCCGCCCAGTAGGGTCCAAGGCACCCAGAGCCAAGGGCACCCAGCCACCTAAGATCGTCTGACTTGGCAAAAGGAGCAGAGATGCACAGCGACGGAGATGCCTCCTGCCACGTGGGTGAAGGTCTTCTTAGGGCTACATTCAAGTTCTGTATTAAAAAGTAACAAAACTGAAAAGAAATGTCATGTTTTTGCACCTCAGTGTGTGAGAGAAAATATTCCGAATTGCTACTTACGTTAGGGGTCATTTCTTAGCAACTTTTCTAAACAAACACACGGCTGGGGCAGTCGTTGCTTTGTGTGGCTAGACTGCAGACACACACTTCTGCTTCGTGCCCCTTGGCTCTCTAGAGCCTAAGCACATTTATACCAAAGTTCTTGAACTCCTTGACAGCCTAGACTGGAACGCTTATTTTTTTGAGCAACGAGAAAGGTAATATAAACACTATATTTCTTCTCACGGTAAAGATCAAGGAAAAGTTGAGAATGATGATTCTGGAAGAGTCCTCCAAATCTCTATCACAAAGCACTTCAGAACTCCCAAAGACGACCTAAAAATAACAATTGTTCTATGAAACACAAATGCAATTTTCCACATGATTTCAGACCTAAATTCTCATATTTCTGAAATAATAATGAGCAGACAACACGTTGATTGGTATCACATCAACATTGATGGATTGATACTGAGGAGAAAATGCCATTGCTCCTGACAAATCTGGAATACAGGGTGAGAAATGAAGGTAAATTCCATTAGAAATAATGGCCACTTGGAGAAAATAAAATCTTAAAAAAAGAACATGACATGGGTGAACATTAGGCACTCGGTTCACATGTGAGACCAGAGTTCTGGTACTTAAAATCATTTCAGCTGACAAAATATTTTAGAAACTCTAAACAAAAGCTGAAATATTTTCATGATAAAACAAATAAAAATAGAGGAGTAGTTTTTTTCAGACGTGCAGTGTTTTCTGTGAATGAAATCCTAATAGCACTTTGGCAACATGATAAATAGTATTGAGAAATAATTCTCAAGGTCAAATGAAGATGAGCTGTAGTGGTGACGAGGACTCGGGCCTTCTCGTATTGTCCAGGTTCAGAGTGGCCTGACACCGTGCTGTTCTCCTCTCAGAGTCCCCACAGCATCTTCAGAGAATAATGATTGCAGTCAGCTTCGGAGGGGCCTGTGCGAGGCTGCACAGGGGACAGGAAAAGCCGCGTTGCTCCCGCCACGTCAGCTCCCGCACCAGCTCAAGGGTGCAGTCCAGTGCTAGAGAGCATGAAGACGGCCCTGCACTCGGGTGATTCCAGAAACCAGATCACCAGCAAGAGCCGGTGCAGAGGCAAACGCACTGGGCACGAAGGCTCTCCTTCTACACGGACCCATGTCTATACCCAGCATACTGACTTCCACAAATACAGGTTGCTGAAACCTTTCAAAGAGGAAGCTGAGAGAATTCATAAGGACAAAATCAGGTAGAAGTAGGGTATGCACAAAGGATTCAGAGGATCGAGATCTGAAAGGACATGCTGTCTCTGTGAGACGTGTTTCCCATCCTAGTATCATTGCACAATCAAGCTATTTAAATACAATAAGATGGACTGTGGGCTTGACACACGTCAAACTAAAGTGTCCATGGTGCAATGGACAGAAGAGTGGGACAAAACGTGTGGTGAGGATTTTGCAAACATGTGTTGTGGTGGCAAATCGCTCACAGATAGTCTTTTAAAATCAAGATGGAGCTGATAGCCCAGAATAGTCAGAAAGATAAACCATAAAAAGTTAGGCCAAGAAGCCAAGAGTAGAAATAAAATAGAAACATAGACATATATTTATTTCAAACTAAAGAAATAGGGAAAATAAAAAACAGTTGGCACAAACAGAAGACAACTAACAATGTCAACTTAAAATAAAAATATATTAATAAGTATTTTTAATATTGGTATCTTGAATGATAAAATTAAAGGCTGAGATTCTCAAATTGGATCAAAAAGCAAGAACCAAGTGTGTGCTTTCTACTGTTAAATATAATGACATAAATAAAGAGAGGAAAATATCTATCATCAGAAAGAAGGGGCAGTAATGCTGAAAGTGGAAACTAACCAGCAGGAAAACCGAAACATCATAGAGAAGACTCGTGGAATCAAAAGCTAAGGTCATTAAAATTGATAAATTCTAGCTCATTTTATCGAGGGAAGGAGAGAAAACCACATTCAAAGACCAGGCATAAAAGACGGAGCGTCAGAACAGATGGAGCAGACACTGAACAGTTGATAATGGAATGTTGTCAACAGCTCATTGATGTGAATCTGGAATGTTAGAGGAGTGCTGGGCCCCCAGAACCAAGAAAGAGAAGAGTAAGAACGAGGAAAGCATGTCCCCCCACGACACTCCTCATCATCGTTGTCCTGGAAATCTCACCCAGCAGAATGAAATAAGGCGTAGGAATGAAAAGCAAACGGACCAGAAAGATGGACATGAACTGCCTTTGTTCAAAAGTGGCACCAGGAAATTCGTGGGAGCTCATAGTGGCTTAGAGGGTTGAAGGAGGTCACAGGACGCCAGGTCAACACTCTGGAAGACGTTCATTCTGCGTCCTCCTGCAGTTGAGCTAAAAAAACCATTGCTACTTAACGAAACGCCATTGGTACATAACAAACTGTGAGATACTGAGGAGTGAAATCAATGAGAGGTGTGCAAGTCCTGTGCACCCAGGAAATGGTCGTTGAGAGGGAATGGAACAAGCCACACCCCGGGAGGAGGCACTGGGTAAACTCGTGTTTGAATCACGTGGACTCTGGGCTGTGCTTACCGTGTACTCAGCATAGGTAATAAAACCCGGGCAATCGAACGAGAAGACCATGTGATCACACAGTAGGCAGAGAAGGGCTGAGTGAGGAGCAGATAGGAAACGCCAATGCCCAGCAAAGACGCACTCAACCTCCTCAGTAATCAGGGAAACTCAGCTAAGTGCACATTACGACCCCTGCTCACTGACTAGAAGGGAAAGAGTAAAGTGCCTTGCAGTGCCGCGTGTTGGCGAGGGAGCAGTCCCTGGGATTCCCATTGTTATGTGTGCTCAGCAAAAGTAAAATCCCCTAGGAAAGCAGCTAAGATCCACCTAGACTCCAGCAGTTCTACCACGAAGTAATTAACTGGGAAAAATGAAAACATCTAAGCACATGAATACTTATACCTGGATGTTTTAAAAACCTTTGTTCATAAAAAAGGAAAAAGACACCATGTGCAACTTGAATGGCTCCCGTGTGGTGATGGGCAGAAGCACTGTGCTGGGTCCTGCTGTCCCCCGCCAGGGCAGCAGAAAGGCACTGGGGTGCGCACAGGTCACATGCGGACGTGGGTATGGACAGGCGTCGGATGTGCTAGACGAAGCCAAGCCAGAAGTAGAAGGAGTGCTAGCAACGCAGGGGCAGGGTGCCAGGGCCCAGAACAACTCAGGGCTTGGCATGGCCCAGGGGACGTTGGGGGACTGCCCAGGAGGGGGAGGCCTTGCTGGTGGATGGAAGCGCCCCGTGTTTTCATCGTGTGGAGGCCGCATTAACACACAGGCTTATGAAGACGCAGTGATGTCCACGTGCGTCCACGTGCCCAGGGCTCCCTGCGGGTCCACACCTCGGTACTGGGGTCCTGCAGCAGGAAGCTCGGTGGGCAGGCGTCTCGTCACCAGGAGTCTCCATGTTTGTGTCTGTCCGAATTGCCAGAGGGCAGCCTCACAGACAACTTCCTTTTGTTCTGTTTTTCACACACAAATTAAATTTGATACTGAAAAGGGGAAAACATGTTGAACTCAAATGAGTGAGCAGTTCCTGAAGAGCTTCCTTCCTCCCTTCCTTCCTTCCTTCCTTCCTTCCTTCCTTCCTTCCTTCCTTCCTTCCTTCCTTCCTTCCTTCCTCTCTCTGTCTCTTTCTCTTTTCTTTGCAGTGGTGGGACTTATTTTCACACGGCTCTACCCTGCAGTACTATCTACGACGTGAGATGAAACTATTTCATATATTTCACAAGCCTATGACCATTCTTCATAAACGACCCTGATTTAAAATTTTGTTATGATTTTGGTTTTTGGTTTAGTAACTGTGTGATAGGTCATCGATGCTACACTTGATATTCAGTGATTCATTCTACTAAATTGTTTTTGGATGTACCTGGGCATTAATAGAGTATTTCCTATAAAGCAACCCAAAGTTGCATTCTACATTATTTTCATATAATTATGATTTTTAGTAATTCAGCTGAAGTTTTCTATCCCTTCACCTCTAGGTATGATTATTTTAAAATGTTCTTATATTTTCTCTTCATTTCTTCTTTACCTCTGCAAATTATTTTTATATTGGTATTTTCATGTTTCTTATTAGAACCAATTCTAGTTACCAGGCAGAGTTTTAAGTCTGAACCTTTGTTTTATAATCAAGAAATTCACCTCTTCTAGCTGCCATTATACAAATTTAGATTCTGTGGCCCACCACGATATCGTGGTGCTGCACTTTAATTTATGCCTTAATATGTGCAGCTTCATTGCTTCTACGGTGGCTGTGCTGTGTGAGATTGGGATTTCAGTCATTAACTGTTTAGTAAAAATACAGTCACAAGTGAGACCGCAGCCTAGAATTCCTTTTTATTGCATCTTTCCAACAATCGTTCTGCCTACAAAGTCTCAAAGAGCCACTTGATTGAGTCAGCTTTGATCCCTGGTGCCTGAAGGAGCCAGAGGTGTGGCTCAGGGTGGTGGGGACCCTGGGGCGGCTCCTCTGGGGAGGACCATGGGAAGCCACCCTACTGTGCTCTCCGCAGCTGGGTGCTCTGATGCCAGTTTTGGTGACAGAGGCTCAAGATGATGGTCTTTTAAAAGCACGCCTGTCTTCAAGTTGACTTTGGTGGGAGAGCGAGCGTGTGACCATACTCTGCTAACCTGGCAATCCCATAAGGCGGCGCGGCCGCTAAGCACTTGGAGAGTTTCTTAGTGTGTGTGTGGATACGCAAGAGAGCCACTGAGCAGGGCCAAGCACTAGCTGTGAAGCCTGCGATGGCTGCTGAGGGTCTGAGCACCCGGATCCACATCTGTGCCATTTGGTTCCCTCCCTGGCAAACGTGCTAGCAAGAGTGACTGGTGCCCGCCCCCAGGAGTCCACGCTGCGAGCCTTCGCCTGGACAGCAGCCATGCAGTCATCAGGAGCCTGCTGAACTGCAGATATTCCTGCAATCTTAACGATCCCTGGGAGCTTCCGGTTGAAGTGGTGGTGGGCACTAAGTTGCTGGGATAAGACGGAGACACACACGCAGCCCCTGGGGACCCCCCAGAGAAGGAGGGCTTTCCCCCACTGGCTGTGTGAGGGGAGGCTTTCCAGGACCAGCTGAGTTGCTGGGGAGAGTGGCAGTGGATCCAGGTGTGGGACCATCCCCTGGTAAGATCGTGGTATGGGCACAGCCTCAAACTGTAAAATTCCACTCTCATCCTCAGGCACTTACAGAGCTGTGCAGGAAACGTCCTTGTTCTGCATCAGGGAGTCGATTTTCATAGCTGAGACACGAGGCTGAGAGCTGCTTTCCTCTAAAGTGGCTTTAACAGGCTCCCTTCACAGAAGCATTAAGGAAATGCAGCCAGCCACCACCCCACAGAGAGAAGGCGCAGAGCGGGCTGCACTCAGCCTGGAGACAGAGCTGCAGCTTTGCCAGCAGCGGTGGCGGGTGCTCATGGACTGGTCTCAGGCCTCATAGGGTAAATGTGGATTTAAAGTAAAAACTCGCTGTGTGGTTGATAACCCACACTGTGAAGAACAGCAGACATTCTTGGGACACAGATGAAGGGACGCGAGCATCTTCTGAGACCCAAGAACAGGCTGCAAAATTGACTAGGAGTTTAAGCACAGCAGTCAGGGCCTCTCATGGTTCTTCAGCGGTCCGACCAAGAGGCAGATACAAGAACCCATGCTTGTCATTTGTCACTACTGTGGGTATCTGGGGAAACCCTCTTCCCCAGTCCTGCTGTCTGTGGTTCTGGCTGGGAATGGACCGATCATAAGAATTCAATGCAAAGCTTATCAGAGAACATTCTGCAGTTATAAAGCATCTCCTGGGAATTTGCATTTCCGTGATGGGACCTAAAGTCAGAATCATCCCTTTGAACAGAGCTTCAGAATGACTTCTCAGTAGTTAAGAGATGTCTAGTTTGCACTGGAGATCTGAACACCAAAATAAATGAAGGCCCTTGGCGGGTGGGTGCTGGCTTCCAGGGACAGAGGAGGAGAAAGGAAGGTCTAAGGAGCCAGGCACACCAAAGGAGAATATGGTGAGGGAGAAATTCTCAGAGTTGAGAAATAATAGTTTCTCTAATGATAAGAAAGATGCTCTGAAGGAGAAAAAGAAGATGAGACTAATTATTCAAATGCTAAAATAACAGCAATGACAAATAATTTTCGAATGATTCTATGAGCCAGGACTTTAGAGATGGTCGATTGGGCTCAGCAGCACCATGAGACATGGGTAGGGTGACCCTCCAGAGGAGAGAGGAGGCTCTGCTATCAGCAGCAACACGGGTAGGTGCCAGGTGGGTAGGAAGCAGTAGAGCGCGGCTACCTCAGATGTGTAAGGTGCAGGGCGAGCGGAGGAAGGACCACGTGGGGGCCAGCCCTGCTTTGCAGGGACTCTCCAGGCCTTCACATGGCTCGTCCTCCGCACCGCACTGTCAGTGTGATCTGCGGAGCGAATGGAGCTGAGCCGCGGGGAGAGGAAGTTAAACACCCAATTGCAGACGTGATGCAGGGACAAAGCGGCCCAGAGAGGGAAGCATTTATTTTAATGAGACCCATTTCTGTTCAGTGTGTGCCCTGCCCTTCTCACCTTACTGGAGAGGGAGAGAGACAGAGACAGAGAGAGAGAGAGAGAGAGACAGAGATAAAGGGGAAGGAAGGAAGGGAGGGAGGGAGAGAAAGAAAGACATAAGGGAGGAAGTGAAGAAGGAAGGGAGGGAGAAAAAGGAAGACCATAGCCTCCTGTGTATCTAACGAATGAAAGCAGCTACTCACACTTGAGATACATACATAATTTAGTTAGGCATTTGTTCAGAATAATTTATTTTAGTGTTCTCAAACATTAAGTTCTAAAATAACCTTCATAAAAATTATCATAGAAACTTGATTATTTTCCTAGAAAAAAAAACTGAAAAACCATAATTTCAAATTCATATTAATTTTATTTGGGAATTTTTATACTTGCTGAAACTTAAGTTTTAAAGTTTTAATAAAAAAGAATGATTAAATATTTTATGGTGGTTACAATAAGCCACATAGCTAAGTGATTTGACTCCCACAGAATGTCAACCAAACAAAACCAAATAATAAGCTAACTACAACTTGTGAGTGTTTAGTCTCTGCGCAGCCTTGAAAATACAACCAGGGAAATGAATGGCGTCAGCAGGAAACTAGAGATACCTAAAATGTACTCTTACATCCTCTGTGTGCTGTGTTGATGCCACTTGACAGCTTCTATTGGGCAGTAGCTATGTGCCACCCACCACAGTGACCATTTACACGTTTTACTGCATTAAATATCTTCATTTTACAAAAAACAGAGCCAAGGCCTGGCGAGGTTGCATAGCTGAGTGGCAGGTCTGAGCTCCTGCCGGGCCCTGTGTTACTACCACGCTGACTCCTTCTGCTCTGGTTGGGATGTGGCATGTCCCCCAAAGGTCATGTGTGGAGTCCTCAGGATGACAGTGGGGCCTTTAAGAGGTGTCCCCAGCGTGCAGGAGAGTCAGGCTGTTCTGCGGGACCCTGAGTTAGCTCTTGAGGGAGGGTCCAGGGCAAGCCTGGTCCCACCAGCTCTGTGGTCTTCTGTCAGGTGAGATCAACCCCACACCACACACTCCTGCTTCCCCCGCTGTGATGCTTCCTCCAGGTCCTTATCAGGCCCAAGTCAGTCGGGAAACTTGATATTAGACTTTTAGGTTCCAAATATAAGAGGGATATAAAATTCTCTTCTTCAAAAGTAGCGTGCCTCAGGACTCTCAGTAATGGAGGGCTAGCCCAAATCACCTCTCTCTTTTGCAAATCCTTATGAATGAAATATGCTGCAGTGGGTGGGGCTGGTCCAATCAGAGTGGCACCCTTGTCTGGACACTGACACGCAGAGGGAGACCAGCCTGTGGAGATGAAGGCAGAGGCCAGAGAGGCCTCCACAGGCCTAGGAGCAAGAAAGGCAGCCAGCATGTCACCAGAAGCGGGGGAGAGTCCTGAAGCAGATTCTCCCTCCCTGTCCTGTGAAGAAGCCCGTCCTCTAAGACCTTGGCCTCAGCCCCAGTCCCCAGGCTGTGAGAGATACAGTTCTGCTGTTTGGAGTCGGGATATTTAGTTACAACAGTCCCAGGAAATGAATAAAAAAGGCTTTCATACTTGCACTGGGCAGCATTCTCCAGAGGAACAGAACCTGTATGTATTATAAAATGATAAGAAGGGGGTTTATCAGATTGGCTCACACGGCGGAAGTTGAATGCTCCCACAGTGTCTGTCTGCGAGCTGGAGAGCTGGAGGAACCCGAAGCTGCTCAATCTAAGAAGGTGGAGACGCAGAGCGAGAGAAACCAATAATGCAGCCCCAGAGCAGGGCCGAAGGCCTGGAGCCTCCCTGCAGAGTCAGAGCTTTGCAAGAGGGAGGAGCTGCAGTCGGAGGCCCTCCATCGATCGCAGCAGCAGTGGAAGCACCTGCTCCAGAAGAATCCAGCTTGCATCTGCCTCTGCTTCTTTGTTCCTCCAGTGTTTTGTTCCATTCAGGCCCCCAACCATTGGACTGTGCTGCCCACATTTAGGGTGGCCTCCCCTCAGTTTGCTGCACCAGTCATTCCTAGAAACACCCTCACTGACATACCCAGAAGCGTCTTCCTCTTAGGCACCGCTAATTCCAATCAAGTTGACAATCCAGATTAACCATCACAATCCTCCTTCTCCCCAAAGAAACTGGTCAACACCATCCACAAGAGCAGGCTGAACAGGCAGAGGCCTTGGCCCTTAGGATCCAAACCCACATGCTCTGAAGCACCAATGTAGAATGCAAGGGGGAGAGAGGCTCACTGTTCCCTGGAGCTGCTCCCAGGTGCTGCACAGGTGAGGAGGAGCTCCACAGCAGACACTGGTGACCTGATATTTATTCCTGGTGACAACATTCACTGTTTGACTCATGCAGTGTAAGGAGAGTGTTCCTTTTCAAGAGGAGCTTTAGTTATGTGCATCTTCAAATCCCCCAGTCACCCCTTTCTTTGCAGTAAGTCAGCTCCACTGACATGTGGATTTCTGGCTGACGGGCACACCGCGTGGACAGTTGTGCTCCATCTCACTGCAGAGCTGGGAGTCAGCCGGATGGAGTCTCGAGCTGCCAGTTCACCTGCATGCTCAAAGAAGGCTGATGACTGGAGACTTTGCTTGTTCCTGGGTAAAAGTTTTTCCAGATCTCCTCATTACAAACTCTATGAAATAAACACTGCTTTCAGAAATGGTGAGCTCTTGCCACAAGAGAAAGGTGAAAGTCACCTGCCTTAGGCATCCCTGTGTCTGTCCCCTTCTCCCTTCAGAGAATTCTCATCTTTCTTCCTCCAACTCCACTAATAAAAATCAAGCGGATTGATGATAAAGGTCATTAATGTTGCATTTGGGCTAAATGAAAAATCCTAATGAAAATGATTTGAAAAACCCTGGGTGGCAATCTCTTTTCTATGCCTATAAAACACATTCATTCCAACGTGTTTTGTGGAATTCATATTTCAGAAAAAATTAATGACTGAGCAGTGAGCAGAAATGGAGAAGGGGCTGAGATTATTTAATGATGACAACTTTAATTACTTTTCTCTTTGAAATCAATATTGAAGTTGGAATGTGAGGGGCAATGTTGATCTAGCTCTCCTGTGAACATTGAAGTGTAGTTATGAAAAAAAACCAAAATAAATAAATAACAATAATGTTCACCCTGCTGCAAGCTGTCCAGTGGATATGCTTCAATATTGGTGGGACCAGCAGCTTTATTTCTTGGATGGACAAAAACATTTTCCAAAAATCATTAGGAGCTGCATAACTGAAAAGATTAAGCCAATGTGAATATAAAGGACCTCTGGGTGATATTAATGAGTGATGTTTAGAGAGATGGATACAAGAATGTATAATGCCATTGGGTTCTCTTTTATAATTGTAATAGATGCAGTGTCAATACTTAAAGTATATCCTAAAGGATAGTATAATGTATCCTGAGTGCTTGAAATACGGCACTTCTGAAAACTCACCAAGGTCATCTCTATCCAAATATAGCAAAAAGCCAATTTCTTTACAATACTAAGGGCGAGCAAGTCAGGAACAGGAAAGGAGAGGAAGAGTCAGCTGCAGAGCAGGTGGGGCCTGGCATCCCAGAAAAGGCCCTCCAGGCTCGGGGCTCGGGGAGGGCCTGTTTCTTACACTCTATGTATCATCCCAGGAGCAATTAAAATAACTTTTTTTTTTTCCAGTAATAGATTTTCTAAATCTATTAGAAGGAGGCAAAGTTCTTTCTTTTTTAGTTTTTGATTAGATTATCAGAATATCCTAAGCAATGAAAAAAAGCTTTAAAATATGTTAATAGTCTTTAAATCTAAGACAGATAATTTCTTTTGGTGTATCATATTGGATCTTGCCAAGGAAATCTTACGGATATGCTTTGGAAAAAGAAATATTTCTAATTTTAAGCAAATTTTCATAGTATCAGGTTAGATTTTTTTTAAATCAAACATTTCATCATTAATTTTGGTGCTATGACATTGATCCCTAAAGACTGAAGGTATTCTAAGTCACTCAACTGCCCTCCTTCACAGCTGTTTGGTGGAGAGGCCACACGCTGAGGCCACTTTGACAAAGCAGATGAGTCAGCGTAGAGCTGAGTACCAGTGGGCTTTCATTGAAAGCGCCTAGAATAAGGAAGAGCCTCAAGTTCAACAGCCTAGTCTCTGAAATGGATAAAGTCCCCAGCAAACCAGGAAAGCTCAGGACAGGTTACAAAGATCCCACCTGGTTGTCAAAGCTGTGCTGACTCACCCTCACCTGGGAGGCTATTTCTGCCAACAATTTAATTTCTTATAATTAAGTTAATCCCGTGGATTAAGTTAATCCAGTGGATTTTTTAGATAATTTCAATTTTCTTTTAGTCATGGGGAAGCAAAATGATCTACATCACCCAGATCATCCCAGGCTAGCATTTGCAGACAAATATCCTTTTATACTTATAGCATTTGCAAAAAGGAAACACAAGATTAACCAGATTCAGAGGAAATTCCCCTCTTAAAAAAGATTAAGCATAAAAGTAGGGGAGTTTTAGCATGAACCGTTTTAAGTCATTTATGCTGAGTCATCTCATCTTTCACATCAATTAAAAGTGAGACAAGAAAAGTTAGATGTTATTTTTAAATAAATTATTATTTTAATTGTACAAATTTATGGGGTGTTGTGTGGTAATCTGATACAAGTATACAGTGTGTAATCATCAAGGCAGGGTAGTTCATGTTACCAACTCTATTAATATTTAAAAAAAATTTTGTTAACAGGTAATGATTGTATGTATATATGCAGAACAGCATGATATTTCAATCCATGTGTGTGGTTGTGTTGATCAGATTAGGGGAATTAACGGAGGGAGGGGACATTAGCCAGACATTGAACCCCTCTCAGGACACCCTTTCCCAATAACAATGGGCCCTGAGTGGATAAAGCAAACTCCCATCCCTTCCGGGTTCCTCCCCAGCATCTCCACCAAAAGCAAACATTTACCCTTCCCAACCTCAGTGCATCTTGAAGGAAGGAGGCAAATCCTGAATGCTGGGCCCTGAACTTTGACCTTTCCCTATTGCACATCAGTCCTGAATGGAGGCACAGCAGATATTTACACTCTGGGAAACAATGGATCCCAGAGAAAGTAAAACAATGGGCAAGACTTGAGTTCTCATCCCTCAGGATCTGGACTCCTGTCTCCCCAGAAAATAACGAGTTCCAACCGTTTCACAACTACCTTCCTGAATTAGAATTTTAACCTGCACAACCAGCCCCTGACTGTCCAAACTGCACGTCTGCAGTCTCTGATGAGACTATAAACCCAGACTCCTTCTGTAACTTGGGGGTCAGCTCCATACCCAGAAAATGGGTCCTCCGGTGCCTGATCTATGGACCTCGCTGCCGAATAAAGGAGAGCTTGCTGATCCGAGGTTTGCTTCCCATCTCCTGCTTCCATCATCTGTGGGCCATGAGCTTCCAGGACTAAGTTCTGCAGTCCACGGCATGGTGGGGTCACTCTGTTCACAGCAGCCTCTTACGTGTTTTATGAATAACTGCGGGAGAGGAGCTGAACAAGCAGATCCTCTGACGGCCTGGTCATTAGACATAACTTTGCTACAATGTGTATGCTTTCTTTAGCGTTTCACCAGGGTATGTTGCACGCACAGTTGGAGAGCCTGCATCTGTGCCTGGAAAATGGCCAGAGTCTGGCCCAGGGGTTGACAAGAGACCTCAGATGGCAGCCTCGGCAGCAGTGGCCCAGAGAGCCAATCTGCAGGCTCTGCTGTCCTCAGCCCAGGGCTCTCTGGACGTGGTCAGTGACTGCAGATTTCCGATTTTTGCCCCCACTTCCAGCTCAGCATCAACCAAAGTCAAATGTTTTCTCAAGCCAGTCCCAGATGTCCCTCTTTCAGCTAGCCCACCTCCAGCATCCCATGCCCAACCCTCTCCCCTCCTCCATTCTACCACGAGGCTCTGTCACTGCCCCTGCCTCTGCCAAAGGCCAGTGATGGTGGCCAGCCAGCTTGTGTAGCAAGGGCTGCCTGATGAGCTCGTGTGATCTCATTTGCGTGGTCTCCATTTCTTCCCACCACCATCATGGAAACACATTCCTAATGAATTTGGGAAGTCTCTCTGCTAACATGCTCATTTTTAATGGGGCAGATATGACGAGTCCTTCTGCTCAGATGGCCCTCCCCCATCTAAGCAGTGACTACTTCCTCTGCAGACCGACTCTGTCAGCGAAAGAGGCTCATTCCCCTCACCAGAGGCAAGGTCATGGAGGAGACCCCACAAGACAACACGGACACACGAGGGAGAAGCCTGAGCATTTGTTTAATGACAGTTTTACATGATGTGGGAACCTTCAGAAGTGAAGCCTCCAAGAAGCAGGGAGCTGGGTGTTTTGTCCTGAGTGTGGTGGAGAGGGAGGGGTCAGAGGCAGGCCTGGCAGGAGGGGCGTGATGAGCAGGGCCTGGGTTCAGACCCTGGGCCTTCTTAGAGGGCAGCTCCCTTTTCTGTGGGTTGGAAGGAAGACCCCTCTGAGAGGGGCAGGGTCCCTGGGTTCCAGGCCGCGAGTCAGTGGAGGGGGGCCTGGCAGCTCTGGTTTCCAGGGGCTGCCCTGGTGTTCCTGCCGTGCCTAGCTGTCGTGTTTGGGGGAGCATGTTCTGGGCCCTTCCCTTTTCACGTCTCTCCACGGTTCTCCCCGTCCGTATTCGGGTTAAGGTCTTGACTGTGAGTTGTGCACTCTGGTTTAAAGTCTCCCCTCTCGGGACCTCACTGCAGCACTGACCCTTGCCTGGGATTCACCTGGTGAATCAGCACTTGTAAGATACACTTTCCCTGAAAGGGCACCCAGCTCTCCTTTCACCACGGGTCAGACACATATCCCCAGCAGCCCTGGCTCTCGAGGGAGGGGGACAGGCTGTCCTCAGCTGGTGGTCACATGGCCTGGGGGCCCACTTCCCGCCTCTGCGCGCTCAGAGGCTGTCTTAGAGCCCGGGGTTGTTCTTCCCTTTCTCTGGCTTATTGAAGAGTCACCACCTAGAAGACTGCCCTTGTGTCCACCATCTAGACTCTCCTTCTGGAGCACAGACTGGGGAGGTCTTCACAGCCCCCAGGGCTTCCACGGGGTCCCTCCTACCAGTCCACGGTGGGGGGGCAGTTTCTGCCGTGAGGATTCCAGGGTTCAGACCAGGCTCACAGGAAAGAAGATGGCAAAGCACCCACCTGTTTGGCTGAACTAGGAAGATCATCCCTGGACAAATGGCAGCCGCGGGAAGCGTCCGCCACAGCAGCGGAGCCGCTCTCACCGAGGTAGTGCGCCTGCTCATCTGTGTTCTGGGATTTACCCTGCCATTGATCAGGCCCTTGTCTGCAAAATCTCCTCCATGGATCTTTCAATAGCTTTATTAAAATAATTATTTGTCATTGATTTTTTCCATCTGCAAACTCTGTATTTTTCAATTAAGAGGCTCTATTCACCACGGCATCTTTGTTTATCTCCTGCAGTACATTTTGTAACTGGTATGCATGTGTGTGGAATTTTATTTCCTTTGAAGGAAAATATAAAATTTAGGGGAATAAGGATGTCTTGGTAAATATGTTAAAATAAATTTTAAAATCATCCTTTGGTTACTGGTCACCTACAAGTGGCTAAAATTTTTCTATCCTCCTGAACACTGGGCAGTATGTAACCAATGCTCACTGCCAGAAAGAAATGGAATGGGTACATTGAATGCTTGGGCAGAAATAGATTTCAAATATTAAATTTTTTGAGAATGAAATACATATTTCCATAAGACAAAGACTAAAATTGTAGCTTATCAATGAAGTTTTGTGATTCTGATATAGAGCAAAAAGTGAACTTCCTTTCCTGGTGTGTTCCTTTATTCTGATGAAGAGCAGCCTTCTTTCCCAGGCACATGGGAAGCAGGGGCAGCAGTACCATTTTTGATGTATCCATCTGATCTCCAATAACCACATCTGACGACCATATCTTGTGTTCCAGGGAGTGGAGCAGGGGATCCTCGGAGGAACCGCTGGATCCAGGAGCAGGAACAGAGAAAAATTATGAGTGCAGAATATTTTGTGGTATCAGAAAATAAGAAAATGGTCCCCTCAAAATGATGGAGTTGAGTTGAAGGGTGACAGAACCCATTAGAAGGTGCTCCTGAGATAGTGACACCTGAGATAATCTGAGTCATGAAATAGCCAGGGTGATAGAGATGACAGTCCACAGAATAAAATAAATAGCCACGAGTTCATGGTGAAGTAAATAAACATTGTATAAACAAATGCGGGGAAGGAACAGCCCTTCCTTACAGTGCAATTCAATTAATTAATGCAGTGGGAACATTGAAAAAAGAGCTTTCAATTTGTTAACAGTAATATTAGTTCAATCAAGAATGGTTGAGGGATGCGAAAATTCACAGGCAAAAGCAGTAGTAGAAATAGGCATGTGTTCTGCAGGAGGCATTGCCTAAAGAAAGCGTGGCCAGGCATGGTGGAACACACCTGTGATTCCAGAACTCAGGAGGCTGAGGCAGGAGGATGGCAAGTTGAGGCTAGCCTCAGCAACTTAGTGAGACACTGTCTCAAATAAATATGAAAAGGGCTGGGGTTGTAACTCATTGTAAAGTGCCCCTCGCTTCAATTCCCAGAACAAAATAGAAAGACAAAAAACAGTAATTCCACAAAGAACTATCCTGGCAGACACCATATAGTGCTCTGTGGAAAGAGCCACTGCAAACAAGCTCTAGCGGATGTTTCTACCTCCTTTTAAGGTGTCTCTAAAACTTCTCCATTCACCCTTGTCATGGGTGTCAGAGGTGACTGTCTTTTTAACACCTGAACCCTGCTCATGGTGCACTGAGAACATTCAGAATTGCTGGGACCCCCAAATGTCGTTCTTCATCAGCATCTTTCCTGTGGCAAGGAACAAAGAGACTTCTTGTGATGCCTTTTTATCCAACATTCCTAGTTAAGAAATAAATAGTACAACTTCTGTGATATGTTTTCTTCTTTCTCAGAATATAAATAGGAAAAGTCTGTCAGCCTCCTTGTGCTCAGAAGTAAGCTCACCTCTGCACTCGGGACAGAACAAGAAAAAGCAGAAAACAGCGTGCTATTTTAATTTCCCAATTATTTCCTCAACTGTGTTCTCTTTATAAGGGTTTTCCTCCAAGATTCTTGTCACAAATTGATCTCTGAAGTCTTCTAATGTATTTTTTTTACAGAATTATACTTGAATTAAGCTCAGATTACACGCCATCACTTAACTGATGGAACTATTGACCTCACTATTCATCTGCATATTCATTACACACGCATCTTTCATTTCTACATCCTAAGTCATCAAAGCCGTACACAAAAAGAGCCATCGTCCCCAAACACGGTGGCTGCACATGCTCTTTACAGAGGCAGCGATTCAGTAATCTTTCCTCAAGTGACTGAGATGCAAAAGGAGAACTAAATGATCCTGTCCTTCCTCGGATCTCTTTTAAGGATTATGTGTAATTAAGAGATGAAAGACATTCCTTCTCAGTTTAAGCACACAGATAAAGTAAGATGAGGAGGATCAGGCACAATATTTTTTTTTCCAATTTATTTTTTCACAATTATTTGAACGTCTTTCAGAACCTGGCACTAAAGCAACACTTAAATTTATGAACAATTCTTTCTTTTCCAGCAACTTACAGTCTAGGTGGAAACAGAGTGTCCTGATGGTGGCTTCGGTTACACGGATACTGAACAGCAGCTCTTG
The DNA here is from genome assembly GCA_020662805.1 of Glaucomys volans. Lineage (NCBI taxonomy): Eukaryota > Metazoa > Chordata > Mammalia > Rodentia > Sciuridae > Glaucomys > Glaucomys volans. Next base: position 743,473 of record JAJEJO010001280.1, read on the forward strand.
CTCCATGAGCACCTGGGCTGCAGGCAGGGGCAGCTTGGGAGAGTCACCTCAGCACAGGAACCGCAGCTCACGCTCAGGAGCCTCTTCTCAGGGTTGGCATCGTGCTGCCACATGGCGAGGCTCTCAGGGTTTAGGAATCTTGAGTTATGTCCACAGATGGGTACCATTACTTTCTCCCTATTAAAAGGCACTTTTAATTTACAGTAACATGAAGTTTCTGCAGTGGAGGTGAAGCCCAGAGACGAGGATGTGTGGGGGCCTTGGCGCCATTCCACAGAGGCTCAGCGAGGGGGACCCGCTGCTCAGTATGGCTCCAGTGTTGAGGGCTGAGGGACACGGGAGCAGGTGGCCACGGAAGCCCTGTGCAGCCCAAGGAAGCAGAGGGCTCCTGTCCAGGATCCTCTGGCCCCAGTCCAGGGAAAGCTCCATCCCAGCCAGGATTCAGAGGTGGATTCTTGCTGGGGGGAAGGCAAACAGGCAGTGCAACAGCATTTCTTAATAATGGAGGCATGGAATGTTCTGGAGAGTTCCATCTTCTTAGAGAGTGCTCTCAGGGAACAGATGGAGTCGATGCAATTGCCCCTCAGGACAATGTGGGGTTAGAAAATGGCCCCTGGGAGTGAGTTGTGTGAGTGCCCCCGGCTGCATGGTCCCCAGTCACAGGCTGTGGCCTGAGCCTGGACTTGCCCACCTTCATCTCCTCATTCCCTGCGTCAGATCCGTTCTGCCTCAATGCCTGGAACTCTTCCTGATGTGCTGTTGGCTTTACCTTGAGCTTGGTTTTCCCAGCACCTCAGCTGTGAATCGTGACTCCTCTGGAATTGCACCCTCCCAGTGCCTCCCAGTGCCTGGGGCCCCAATGACGGAGCCCACAGAGGGACCTGTGGCCTGAGAGTCCCTCAGTAGCTGCCGGTGACCTTCCCCTCATTGCCTCTGCATCCCTGAAGTTCATGCTGTGGTAGGATTTCCACCACCACCTCCTGCTGAACCTCAGTCTCAAGAGTGCGGAGGCTACAGGCGGGTGGGCAAAGGAGACATGCGTTTCATTTTTCCAATTCAATTTTCCTTTTTGCTGCCACGTTGATTAAGGAGAAATAGGATCTGATTGTCCTATGCTCACTTTGGACACTTGGAGACTTTCCAGAGCGCGAGCGGGAGACTCAGGACGATGGCCAGTGCTGTGACTGCTTACCTGGATTGTGCCCCACAGACAGTCCCCAGGGATTTTTGCATTGCTGAATATTTTATTTTAGAAATAATTCCTATTCACAAACTTACTACAAATGTGACTAAACAAAAGGACCCATCTGTACCATCTCGAAGCTCTATTTCTTGCCCTATCTTTCTTCCTCGGAGCAACAGGTGTTCTGAGGGAATGTGTTTATGTGGCTGGTGCGTCAGATGCTGTATCATCGCCACCAGGCCAGGAGACGTGTCACCATCGGTCACACAGACAGACATCATGGTTGTGAGTGGACAGAGCAGGACATGATGCTGTGTCTTTGAAACTTCATCTTGAATGAGCATGAGCAGGCCAAACCCCACGAGGTCCATCACGAGAACTTTATTTTCAGGAAGAAATGAGCCACTGACAGAAATCTGTGGCTTTCTCGTTTGTGGTCACACAGAACAGGCTGTCCCCAAAACACTTCTGCACACCTCTCCCCAAGGACGTGTGCTCACGGCACCCAGCATATCGCCTCCCCACATGTTCCAATGGAGAAAAGATCCAAATGCTGACATTTGAATAATTTAATGCATGCCTTTGATGTTTGGGTGTTTCATGTTTAATAGTCTAAAACCCAGGTCAGCAGGCGCTTCGTTAGTTCATTGGTAATTGAAATCTCAAGGTTAATCGCGTGTGAGCTGCTTTTCCACATGAGTTCCTTGGGAGATCGGCCGGGCTGCGGCGCTGGGCCAGATCGCAGTCTGCTGCAAAGCACGGCACTGTACTGGCTGAAGATACCTGATTTCTTTGCAGGTTGTTCATGACAATCCAGTGACTCCTCCTGAGATCCCCAGTGTAGTCAGGCCTGACTCCAGCCGACGGAGAGGGTAAGGTGGCTCACCACTGAGACCAGTGGCCTGTAATGGAGCTAATGTGGCCTGCAGTCCTTTGGTTGGCATGAATCAGGACTGAGCTCAGGGAGCCTCATGCTCAGGGAGAGGAAGGAATAACAACATATAGGGTGCCTGTCAGTATTATTTCCAGCATGCGTATGATCTGGTTCAGGTGTTTGTTGTACAGGATGGTAAGTCTGTGTTATTCACATCATGTGCATTATCTCATGGTCTATGTCATTTTTGTATTTCAGGACTACTCTTACGAAGTCAGCCCAGAGGGTTTGAGTAGCATGCTGAGGTTGCAGATCAGTAGGCGATTTCTTTCATTTTGGAACCACTCTGCCTCTTGCAAGTGTAGCTCTGTTTTCCAACTACTTGTTGAGTGCCTACTACATAATAACCATGTAAGATATGTGAGAATCAGGATTCCTGCCCTGGTAGAACTCATATGTGATTTTTAAAAAGCACTTTTATGTGGGCGAGAAGGTGTTCAGTGATGTGAACAAGTGAATGATAAAGCAGCCCAGGGGTGGAGCAGCCAAGGATGGTGATGGGGGCCACTTGCAATTTTAAATAGAGTTTTAGGGCAGGCCTCATTGGAATGTAGTTCCAAGCTCTGAACTCTGAGTGTCCCTGGAACCACTGGTGGAAAATGTGCTCATGGAAGAGTGCCAGCCAAGCCAGGTCTCCGATCATAAGTGGAAATCCACTTGGTGGGAAAGGGATGGTGCCCAGGGAGAGTCAAAAGCACAGCCTCAGCCCTCGCGTGGCGCTGTGTGAGCCCCTGCAAGGCCGGCGGCAGGCAGGGTGCACACAGACAGCAGCCAACTCCGCCTACCTCCCTAGTCTTGTGCAGACTGGCATCCTGTACAAGATCATATGTCAGGGCCATGGTGACGCATCTATTTAGAATAGTCAGCACTTCGCTTATTTTCCACAAGCATAAATCGTTTGGAGGTGACAGTATTTAACTACTGTGATTGTTTTAGTAAATGTTTAACAGTTAAAGTTCCAGGAGAAAACAGCTCCATTTGTCTCAGTTGCTAATTGCTGTGCATAAATCTTGCAACCCTAGATGCACTGGATCTCCCAGCAGGGAATAGCTAAGTGAGGGATTGGGAAGGGATGTGCAAGGGTACAGTCTTGCACACCGTTTCTATTCTACAGATAAAAAACATGCAAATAACCTGAAAAGCTTAGATAGTACTAAGATAATTGGAATTTGTTGTATTTTAAATAATCATTGTTTGTTTTTAATACAGTTTACTTAGTAAAGGTTATAGAGCTTTGTATTTAATCAGTATTGTGTTCAGCACCTGACTACAAAACAAATTGAGAACTCCTGCTTCATAGCAGGCGAGCTGGATCTGGCTAACCCAGCTCACCACTGACGGTGTGGGCATGGAGGACCCAGTGTTTTCTCTAAGTCGGATTTTAAGCACTCGGGGTTTGGAAAAGCCCTTCTCCCAGGGAAGGGAGGTTGGGGAGCAGCCTTCGTTCTGTGTCGGAGGACACCCAGGTCTAAGCAGCTGTTCTCCCAGGTGTCAGGCCTGGTGGCTGGGGCAGAGGTCTGGCAGGGGCGCAGCCAGCAGCCTGCAGGGAGGGGAGGTGGATCTGGTACTTTCTTCTGACCTGCTGCTCCTACTGACGCGGTGAAAATGGTGATTTCCTTGCTGCTTTTTCTAGTTTTAAACGTGTCTCCTCACGTAAGCCACTTTCCCGAGCTTCCCTTTATCTTAAAGATCTTAGACTTGAAGAATGTTAGTCAGCTGCAACTGAGACTAAGTGGAAGGAAAAGGTGACTTTTCCTGTTTTTCCAGTCCCCATACTCACCCAGTTACCCAAAACACCAGAGGGGAAGGCATGGAGGGCAGCAGCCCCAGGAGTGACAGGCTTGTCACCTGAGCCCATGAGCTCAGATTCTCCTGGGGCTTCCACATCACAGGCAGAATCACAGAGAAAGCGTCCTCGGCATAAAACGTGGAGAGAAACATGCTGACCATTGTTTTTCCAAAGTAACTTTGGAAATCAACATTAATTATTCCCAACCACCCAGGAATCCACCCCACTTTGTGACCTGGTGCCCACGACAGCAGGAACATGTATACTCACCAATACCGGCTTCAGGGTTCCAAGTTCAGAACATTCAAAACAAATTCTTGAGAGAGAAATTTCCATGGGAGAAAGAAGGGCTTGACTGCTTTTGATCTCATTCATTTGCGAGTGAGTTATTAATTGCAAAGCATTTAATACACAGTTATTTGTACATAGTATGAAATATACAGAAAATTGAAAATAATAAGGTTTCCTCAGAAAAAGCAATTTAGAAACTATTTCTATTGATTTTAATTTTATAAATTTTGCATATAGTTTTGAAAAAGACTATGAGAAAGAAAGAAATTGTCTCCAATATACATGTCCAAATGCAACTTGTGTGTCACTTTCACTTCAAAGTCTTCTGATACTGCTACACATCCAGATTCTTTCAATAGTCACAGAAAGTAATGAAATGTAGGATTAACCCCAATATACAACTTTTGAGCCTATTTTTCTCATTAGATTATGTTTGAGTACTTTTTCATGCCAATCATTTTGCTCATGATCTACTTTGAATGGATTTCAGACCACGTGTAGGAAAGGTTTGCCTGCTTTTGTCAAATCCCTATTTTGAACATTAAGGATGTTATCCTTTGATTTGGCTGTGGCAATACAATTGTAAACAGTGTTCTTTGATCTAAAAGCGTGTCTGTCTTCCTGAGTATTGGCTAGCAGGGACTCCCCAGCAGTGCCACCCAGCAGCCATCTGTAAGGACGATGAGTCTTGCTTGGCGGTTGCTCCCCACACAGCCTTCCTCGGGTTTCTGTGCATCGCGAGGCAGGAGCTGCTCCCTACGGTGCAGCCAGAGCACCTGCAGTCTGGGAGTCAGCTGCAAATGCAGAATCCACACCCTGCCCTGGTGTCAGAATCTGATGGAGCAAGGTCTCCGAAGATGGGCACAATTGTAAATTTTGGAAACCACTGCATTGTACTGTAGTCTTGGCAGCATTGGGACTTTTTGAAGATTTTTTTCACATATTGTTAGGGGAAAAATAAAACGGAATACCGAGATGATGAAAGTCGATGTCAGACCTGGGGAAGGCGGGGCATCATGGAGAGGAGCATCACTCCGAGGGTAGCTCGAGTCAGTCTCCTCAAATAGAAAGGAAGCCTGCGGCAGAGCTGAGGGAAGCCAGCCGGTGGGCAGGGGAGGGGGCGGCACACAGCACCCCCTGTGGTCCCAGCAGCATGTCCCACACTGCAGGACTGGAGCCTAAGCAGCTGACTCAGGTGGCGGTGGGGTGGAGTCGGAGGAGCCTCTCTCCCACTCTTTCCCTTTTAGACTTTGTCAATGACCGTGGGTGGTTCCACCCGCCATGTCGCTGTAGCCGCCGAGACCAGCTAGCCGTCTGTTGTAGAGTGTGCGTTGGCTCACTCCAGAATCCCTGCATGTACATGATACGATGTCACCTGTTTCTGTTGGAGGAGGACAACCAGTTCCTGGCTATTCCACTGTGCTAGCTTCCCCTGATTTGCAGACTGTGAAGCTTTGAAGGAGCACTTTTGCAGATAATATGACACACTAGACCAGTGTTTCTACGCCCAGAAGCGCTGGAGGCGACCAGAATGTCAGTGCAGATTTCCGCCCCCTGGTTGCAGGGTTCTAGGGCCTGAGCTTCTGCCCTTCCACTGAGGCCCGGTGCTGCTCCTGCAGCTCCTGGGATCACTTGAATGGTGGCGATGTAGGTGGCTCAGGCCCAGGGCCTGAGCTCAATCTATACATTGGTTTGATTGAGTTAACGTCCAGAGGAAATACCCTGCATTTTCAACACTCTCAGTTTAAATGACATCTTTCTTCTGAATATATTATTTATAGCATTGAAGTCTCATCTCAAGTAAGATAGCCTGTGCTCCTGAGCCAGGTGGACCCAGAACCTGGGCTGTGCATGTCCCAGCTGGGGCTCCAGACATGTTAAAATATCATTGCTCCATTTTAATCAGTTAAGTGATCTCACCTCGGGTTCCCCAGAGGTCAGGTTCGGTTGGCAGTACCTGCTCTAGGATTGATAAGAATCCAATGTGCGCGAGAGGAAGGCACATAGTAGGCATTCAGTTAATGCCAAAGACCTGCATGAAAAGATAATGCTGTTTAAAACCCGCAGCACAGTTTCTCCTAGGAAATAACGTGTTCCTTGCCCAGCCTCCTGGCAGTCAGATGCGGGAGAAATGCAGGCCATGGCGGAAGCTGTGGGGATCCTGCTAGCAGGTGTCCACCCAGTGGGACGTGGAGAATGGGCATTCCCAATACCTGTGCTACTGTTCGGATAAGTGTCCTCCAAAGCCCACGTCCTAAGGACTTTGTGCCCAGCCTGTTGCCCTCCCGGGACTCGGGGCTCCAGGAGGGGGTCCTGGTGAAGGAGTTCAGGTCTTGAGAGCATGTCCCTGGAGGGCAAGTGGAGACCTGGCCTTGACTCCCAGGCACCAGGAGGTGAACAGGCCTCCTCCACCAAGTGCTGCCACCAGGATGCACCATGCCACCACAGGCCACAGCAAGAGGGTCAGGGGACCATGGACTGAAACCTCTGAGGCTGTGAGCCATAAGAAACTTTTCCTCCTTGAGTGTCTCAGGTGTTTTGTCCTATGACACAAAACTGACTAACCTGAGTCTAATCATTATATCAGGAAACTTATGGTACCCAATGTCACTATTTCTGTTTCAGCTATTGTTTTGAAAAGAAAAATCATAAAATATTTTAATGCACTTAGGTCTTCAATCTCAGGTTCTGGCAGAGCCTCCAGCAAGACGCGGTGCTTCGCATGTTTCTACAGGGCATGCCACTGCGTGCCCACCCGTCTGCCACTGCTTCCTTATTCGAACGCCTCTCCTGCTTTCCTGGACACTCACAACAGGTGTGGGTGCATCAGAGAGAGGAAGAGGCCCAGGCAGCCATCGTCGAGGGCAGCCCAGCGTGGCTACGGAGCGACACAGCAGTGATGGTGAAATTTTAAGAGAAAGGCGTGTCCTGGAGTGCAGGGGCGAAATGCAGTCTCGTTTGTCTGAATCTAAAAGGAGAAGGTAACTTCTGTGACATCAATCACTTTTCAATTTAATGTCCCTTTTTTTCTTCTCCTACTGAATTGTTTGAAAATGGTGACTTAAGTTGTTTTGTATCACTATGTCCATCACATGTCCTCCAGGTTTGTTGTGTTGTTCTACTAAAAACTGATTGATCACTTGAATATTTAATGATCAATGATACTTGATACATGGATCAACAGATAGCATTTATTTTTTGCAAAGAGTAAAATTCAAATATCCCCAATTTGGGATAATCATTGTATCAGGAAACTTATAGTACCCAATGTCACTATTTCTGTTTGAGCTATTGTTTTGAAAAGAAAATCATAAAATATTTTAATGCACTTACATTTCATAACAATTACGGTACAAAGAGGAAAATTGCTCTGTTTATTTTTTTCCATAAGTAAGCATTGTTTTATCATTATCAATGCCTAAAATTATGACCCCGGCTATCATCTTATACAAAACACGAAAGTGTGGGTTGAATGTGTGCTTAGGCTAAATGGAATTTGTATAGTGTTATAATTTTTAATTAATTCATGCTATGTTTTTACATTGCTTCTACAAATATAGTACAGAAATTTTTGGTTGATTAAAAGTTATAAATAGCTGTGCCATCAACAATTTGGATTTTGCTAAACAAATTTCAAAGCATTCTTCAGCATTAATTTTCATATACATTGTTTGTCTGTCCCATCCAGGACATGACTCTGCATTTCTCTCCCCATTGGCTAACTCTTGCCATAGGATAACGCAAAGTTATTTGGAACTACTTAAAGTTTGGTCACAAACAGATTCAAGCAGCTGTAATGCGCTGCTTCAGGAATCTGTGTCTCAATGGTGCAGCGAGGCAGGTGGACACTGGCTTCCATTTCTGAAAGCACACTGTGTCAGATCTGCCCGTGCACTTCGGATGTACAGAGCAGTCTCCCAGGCAGTTCTCGCCGGACTCATTTTTGTATGTGTGCATAACAAAATCCTTTCATAAGCTGTCAGTGTGTGTCATTCTCATTCCGGAAACTTCTAATCAGATGTGCGTGCTAGTGACCGGAGTCTGGTTCTTTCCTATTAAAAAGGTATAAATTTAACCTAGAAATTTTCAAGTAAATATTTGGAAGAGGGTTTAATGTTAAACTAACACTTTAAATGCTATTTATATCAAGAACCAAAATTCCATCTGTATCAAAACCAGAAAACCCCTCATGAATGAAGTTTGGACAAGTAGAGTAATAACAATTCTAGTTAATTAGCCAATGCATAGCAGCTGTCTATTGAAAACCTACTATGTGCTCAGTCTTATCCTCAGATACATTCCACATAGCCAGAGTCTCTCGGGCAGCCCTGACCATGCTGAGACAACAAACTGCGGTGACAATCCCCATTCCACAGCCGTGGAAGCCGCACAGAGCCTGGCCACGCGCGTGGGCAAAACCCACACCTGGCCAGTGGTGGAAGGGCTCCAGGGGCAGGAACCTGACCGCAGGCCGTGCCCTCTGAACCCCATTCAGCGCCTCCTGCTTCTCTCCACCTTAACCAGCCAAACACCAGCAGGAGTGCCGCAGCTGCCTCCACTGTATACGAGTCATACTCAGCCTCAGCAGAGGGTCAGAGTTGGACTTGACTGACCGTTCACAGGCGTGTGCCATCCCATGCTCGGTTTACACCTCTGGTTGAAACCCGCTCACTCACTGGGCCTCTGTGTCTTCACGTCTGAGGACTGGATGTGTGATCACAGAGCGAGGAGGCGAGGGCAGATGGCTACTCTTACAAACTGCCCCGAAATACAGGTTTACCCATTTAAAATGGGGGGTTGGCTTTGGACTTCGAGTCCTCGAATCAGCCCCAGGACTAGTAGGCACTTCAAGGGCACTTCAAGGGTGTGCTTCACAGACACCAGGGAACCACTCAGAGAGCCGCAGTGTGCGGGGACCGCTTCAGAGGTGACGCTGGGGACTGATTTTCTTTCCACTTGCTTTTCTTCTCACTGAGGTTAACTGCCTACATCGCCACAGCAAAGATGATTTTTAGTCTTTTCCAATTTGATCCACATCATGTGCTGACAGGTGAAAAAAATGGACCCCATTAGATAACTGGACGTTCTCAGATAGTCACCACCACGCAGTGCACAGCGCCTGGGGAATCGTTTCCTGTTTTGGGTGGATTTGAAATTCATGGTCTCTGACCCTCAGAGCCCCACCTCCTGCCGTGAGCATGTGCTCGGCCACGTTCAGCCTGACGTATGTCAAAGCCGGATCTCTGCGACCCGTTCAGCACGCGTTGTTGAAGAATGGAAGTGCGGGCAGGACGCCTGAAGGAGCCCGGCCTGCCTGGAAGGAGACTGGGCCGCTCAGCCAGAAACTGGTTATAGAGAGGCTTCAAGAGGTTCCTGCTGGTGGAGTTTGGTTGATCTCCAATTTATTTTCATTGAAGTCAGTTGTCTACTTCCAAGCCAGCTACTCCAGAAAGCCTCCACAGCAGGTGAACTTGGATTTTTAAAAAAGTTCAACTTAATACAATAGTGTTCACTGGAGCTTGAACTCCAACGTGCGTGTGTGCGTGTGTGTGTGTGTGTGTGTGTGTTGACAAGGTGGATAGGCAGGTCATGTGGATGTGTGAAATGTAAGAGCAAAATAAAACACACACAATTTTAAAATCAAAACCAACGAGTTACAAATCTAGATTTTTTTCTACCTCATACTTTTGACAGTGCATTCACTACTGAGAAATGTGACAATTTTAGGCTCTTAAAGGCATGACAGGGGTGTTGTGGGGAGAGCTTCCTCCACTATTTAGAGGCTGAAATAGAAGGAGTATCCTCGGCAGAGCTGGTTTCAGTGGGAGCAAGCTAATGAGAGTGAGCCGTGGCTGGGACTCCTGAACATCTCCCAGAGCAGCAGAAATGGAAGTAACCATGCTTCAGATCCAGAATGGTTGGTAAATGGCATCCTAATCCACATTTCCCAGTACCGCCAGGTGCACATCCAAGGGAGGGATTGAAATGCTGCCTGAAGAAGGAAAAAAACATTTGGAAAAAGGATGAAGATCAGAAAGAGTCGCTGGGAATGTGGAATCATCCTTCGCTGGACTATCCACTGCACCGTGCCCTGCACACGCCTAACTGACCAGCAATCCCATGGACACCCACAGCTCGAGGGAAGGGGTCTCTGTTCTTTGCTTCTGCACTGATTCTCACCTACTGTGGTTATTTTCTCTTTGTATACTTGTCTTCCAGGTCTTGAACTTTGTATGTGAGTGCCTTGCATATAATGGGTATTTAGAGACACTGAGTGATGGGAATGATGATTAAGTGAATAAATGAATAATCACACACTGATGGACCTCAGTGGTCTTAACATCAGCAGTTTTAATCACAGACATGTCAAAAGGCCAGCAGGGAGTCCTGTTTACCCCTCACACCAGTATCTTAGAAGATTAAGAAATTAACATTGGCACAATGATATTAACTGATCTGCAGGTTAAATCGGGGTTCCCAGCCTTCCTGCACTGACACCTTGTTCCTTGCTGAGAGCCAGCCTTGGACTGCAGGGGAGCTCAGAGCGTGGAGTGTGGGTCAGGTGTCTCTCGGCTCCAGTGGAATCCATGTCCTTGTTTTCTTCTGAGTCAGACTGAAGGCCTGGGTTTCTAAGGAGGTTGCCATGGCTCAGGAGGAGCGCCACAAGGACGGCCTTCAGCTCCACACCCTAGCAGAGGTGTCAGATGTCGCTATGACTTGATTCTGGTTCCTCCACTGGGCAGTTTCCACCTCCCCTTCCTTGCATGCTGCCTGGGCTAGAAGACAGGAGACGCCAGGATAGCCCACACCAGGAGGAGGGGCATCAGGCTCCACCTCGTTCAGGAGGATCGGGGGAAACCTGCAGGCCAGTGCCAGCACCCCAAAGCAATGAGCACACGTGGGGGAGAAGCTCTGGGGTGTGCGATTTTCTCCTCAAAGTGTTATTCACTGAATTTTAGCATTCATCGCTAATTGCAGTGATTTTTGCCTGCAGTGATTATTTCTGTGATGTTTTAGAGTGATTTCCACTTCCCTCAGTACCTCTACTGTCATTAGTTGGAATTCGGTAAACAATATTTGTCCTCTCTTCTCCATTCGTTATCCACGCAAGCATGCATGCCTACCAGCTTGGACTCTGGGATGTTCATCCTGTTTTGTAAGGTTGAGCAAGTGCACATAGCCACTGACTTTTCTGTTCACATTGTTACAACCCAGTGATCGGGTGTCCTACAGGTGTGTCCTGTGTCACGGAGGCCACGCCCTCCCCCACTTTCTGGCCTGACAAGATACTCCAGCCTAATCTTGTATTTCCCTGCCGCAGCTCTGTAACCGGTCTCTTCTGCAAGGAACTCTGGATGCCTGTCCTGACCGCATGGCCTTTAGAAACCAGCATGTGAGCCTTAGGAGTGCTCAGTGGCCGGGGCGCCACCGTCTCTACGCCTTCACAGAGTACAGAGCTAGAAAGCAACCGCATGGCCCTGGCCTGTGGGCGGATCCGCAGGTACGCAACCTTCCTCTTCATGCCCACAGCCAGTGAGCGCCAGCTCACAGGGACGCCCCTGCCTCAGCACCTCGGGGTCCGTCCTGACCTTCCTGCTCACTGTCCCTGAGGTTCCTCTGGCCATGGTGATAACCTGGCTGTCATCACCTGCAGGATGCTTCACTATTTTTTAGCTCTATATAAATGTGAAATAGTTTCAAAATTGTTAATCTTTGCCCATATGAAGGGCCAATTCATTAACGAGAACACAGCTTTTCGGTACGTTTGGTTTGTATCAAGACAAATTCCCCAAATCGTTTTGGATAACTGCTTTTCTCCGGACCCTTCAGTACAGTTAAGTCATATATTTTCAGGACATAAATTCACTTACGGCAGGCTGAATTCCCTTCTGACTTTCCCCCCATTTTTTTTTTTTTTTTTTTAGATTCCGTTTTCAGGTCGTGTAGTTCTATGTGTTTTGACAAATTCATCTCCTGCATCCGTTATCCTTGCACCACACACGGTGTTCCAGCACCCCAGCATGTCCTCGGTGTCTTCTGTTGCCAGCTCCTCTCCTTTCTCCTCAAAATGGAGACATCATTTCCTGTCTTCCCTTTTTCAACATGCTATATAAATATCTGTGTTCTTGCACTTTCCAAAATTCATGTCAGATCTGTGTTGTTGCAGGATTTAAGAACTTACTCCTGCTCTCTCTGAATGACCTTCCTACGCAGGCAACGTCAGAGGTCTGCCTTTCCTTTGCGTGTTGATGGGCATCTTGCTTTCTTTCAGTTTTTGACAGTTATGAACGAAGGAGTGGGATATATCGAGGTTTGTGTGAATACAGGGTTTTAAATTCAGGGTGGGAAGGCCTGAGTGGGGTTGAAGTTGGACAGCAAGCTGGTTTTGATGGGACAAGCCGGCAGTGGTCAAGAGTCCCTTTGCTCTGCATCTTCCTCAGTGCATAGAATTGTGGAGTTTGGGGAATTTAATGGATTCCATCAAAGTGTCCGAGGATCTCATTTTTGTTTTAATTTGCATTTGCCTGAAGCCAAATGATGTGCAACCTGTTTTATATGCTCATGGTCCTCCCTATGCCTTCTTCTGTGGAGTCTGTTCAGATCTTTCCCATAGCTCTATAGTGTGGTTTATGGCTTCGTTTTTTATTGTTGACTTTTAAGCTTTACTTAGTACTTGGATCACAGGTTCTTTATCAGAAGTGTCATTTTAAGCGTTTTATGCCAGTCTGTGGCTTGGCTTTTTTGTTTTCCTTTGTAGTACATTTCATGCAGCAAGTTTTAAAATTTTGATCAAGTCCTATTTATCATCTTTTAAAAATTTCATGGGCCAAAATTGTGGAGTTTTATCCAATAATTAATCATCAAATCCAAAAACCTCATGCTGTTATCCCCTGCATTTCTTGTAAAGTTTTGTGTTTTATATTTAGGTCTACGGTTGCTCTTCATTTAATTTGTGCGTAGGAAGTGAAGTCCGTGATGAGGGTCTTTGCCTACTGACAGCACCTTTTCCAGCACTTTTCCTGGAAGCGTCTACTCGTCCTCCACCACGCTGCCTCTGCACTTCCGTCAAGAACAAAACAAGAAGAACTGCTGGCACTTGTGGGGCCCTATTCCTGGGGTCTCAAGTTTTGCTGATCTGCATGTGTCCTTTCTACCAATGCTTCACTGTCTGGATCACTGTGACTTTACACACCATGATGATTTGGATCTGAGCTGCACCCCAAAGACATGTGTGCTGAAGACCTGATCCTCAGTGAGGCACGGTTCCAGGGTCAGCCTTTTGGGAAATGAGGGGCCATGGGAACTTCAACCTCGTCAGTGATTAATCCATTGGTAGTGTCACAGCTGAATGGACGACCAGCAGGTGGTGGAAACTGTGGGCGGCGGGAGCCAATTAAAAAGGGTTCTCGAGAGTGCGTCTTGGGCAACTGTGCCTTCTCCCTGGCCTCCTCCTCCCTCTGCTTCCTGGCAGGTGTGAGTGGAGCACTGTTGCTCTACTGCACACGTTGCCATGAGGTGCTGCGTCACCCCAGGCCCAGAAACAGTGCATGCAGCTGAGCATGGGCTGAAACTTCTGCAGCTGGGAGCCAAAATACATCTTTGCTGCTCTAGGTTGACTTTCTCAGTATTTTGCACAGCAAAATACATACACCAAGCCTTGGAACCGGGTAATGTGAGTTTTCCATCTTTGATCTTGTTTTAGAATACTCTCAACTATTCTACTTCCTTTGAACTTTCTTCCTTCCTTCTTATCACACCTTCTGGAACTTACTAGAAGCATTTTGAGCAAAAAGAGCAAACTGGGCAGAAATGACATCTTCACGATACTGAGGGTTCCAATTCAGGAACGTGATGTATATCTCCTTTCATTTAGGTCTTGACTTCCTTTAGTTGTCATTCATAGTATTCAGCATGCAGATTCCATAAATATCACATTATATTTACCCATGAACATTTCAATTATTTTAGTGCTACCATACATTGCATTGTGATTTTTAATTTTCATTTTCAAATAAGGTATTGCCAGTAAGGTGGAATATAATGGATTCTTGTATCAGGGCATTGTATCTTGATATCTTTCTAAATTCACTTATTCTAGGACCTTTTATATTCTTTACAATGTCTACAGAGACAATCATGTTGACCGGGAATAGAAACAGGCATCCCTCCTTTCAAATCTCTAAGGAGTTTATGGTTTTCTTACTTTATCACACTGGTTTGTATCTCCAGTGCAATGTTGAGCAGAAAGGATAGAGGCCGGCGTCCTCTCCTTCCTGACGTCAGAAGATGCGTTCCTCCTCAGTCATGCTGTCCTGGCATGTTTTTGTGTGAATGACTGTTGTTAGGTTAACAGGTTTCCTTCTCTTCTGACTTGGCTCAGAGATTATATTAGTCAACTTTGCGTAACCGCAACAAAAATCCCTGACAGAAACAAGTTAGAGAAGGAAAAATTTACTTAATTCATGTTTACAGAAAACTCAGTCCATGGTTAGCCTGTTCCAAGCAGAAACCTCATGGTGGAAGGTGATTGCAGAGAAAATTGCTCACCTCTTGGCAATCAGGGGAGAGAGGGAGAGAGAGAGAGAGAGAGAGAGAGAGAGAGAGAGAGAGAGAGAGAAAAAAGGAAAGGGGAAGATAAACCCAAGGCACACACCCCGTGACCTACTTTCCCTGAATAGGTCCCAAATTCCTGCGTCCAGTCACATATCAGTGAATTGTTTTATAAAATGAATCAATCGAAGGTTTAGTCATCGCACACAGGAGTCAATCATTGCCTGAAGGCCCCACCTCTGAACTATTTGCCGTAGGGATCACATTTCAACACATGACTTTTTGAGGGGACATCCTTGCCGTGACATTCCAACCACAGCAAAGATGTATTCTTTTTCTCCAGATTTTTTTGTGATAAAATGTACATAATATTTACCTTTTGGTCTTTCTTTTGATACCAGGCATTAAACCCAGGGGCACTTAACCACTGAGTCACATTTCCAGCCTTGTCTATTTTTTATTTTGGGACAGGGTTTTGCTATATTGCTTAGGGCCTTGCTAAGTTTCCGAGGCTGGCTTTGAACTTTGGGTCCTCCTGCCTCAGCCTCTGGGGCCATTAGGATTACACCCAGTCCATTTTGGCCATTTTTAAATGTGCGGTCCAAGGGGGTTGAATGTATTTAGATGTTGTTCAGTCATCACCACTAACCCCTGTCCATAAGTCTTTGCATCTTGTAAAACTGAAACTCTGCACCTATTAAACAATAGCTCCACATTTTCTCCTACGCTCAGCCCCTGGCAAAAATCTTCCTACTTTCTGTCTCTCTGATTTTGAGAACTCGAAATACCTCAGATGAGTGGCTTTTATAGTATCAGTCTTTTTGTGACTGACTTATTTCACTTATGATAATGCCATTAAATTTCATCTGTAGTGTGTCCTGTTCCAGAATTTTCTTCCCTTTTCAAGGCTGAATAATGTTTTCCTGTGTGAATGGACTATTTTGCTTATTCATCCATCCATTGGTGGACATTGGGCTGCTTGTATGTTTTAGCTGTTGTGAAAATGCTGCTATGAAAACCAAGTGAACACTGGATATTGTTAGGATGTCTGAGACCCGCTTTTGGCTCCCTTCTGTACACACCCAAAATGGAACTCTTAAAATGGCAGACGCATCGGGTTCACACTCCCATGACTGGTGTACAGCGGTTTCTGTTTCTCCCAATATTTGTCTTTTATTCAGTTTTTGTTTGATCTTGAGAGTGATCATCCTGACGGGTGTGAGGTAGTAACCCGCTGCAGCGCTCCTGTCTGTAAGAATTGGCCAGCACCTTTTCATGAGCTAATCGGTCTTTCTTTACCTCCTTTGGAGAAATACATATCTCCTTGAGTCCTTTGCTTAGTTCTGAATCAATAATTTTTTCAAGGATTGTTGATATTTAAGAATTCTCTATATAGTGAATAAGAATCCATTTCCGATATATAATTTATAAATATTTCCTCCCATTTTATTAGGTAGTTTTTTTTTTAACCATATACTAATCACGTTTTCTAAAGCAAGATTTATGTTTAAATTTCGTGGTGTCCCAGGCGTCTGGCTTTCCTTTCGCTGCCCATGCCTGGGTGGCGTGCACAGACAGCACTGCCAGGTACGGATTGGAGAAGGTTGTGGCTTGCTGTCTTCTACAAATGTCGTTTTAATTCTCAAACCTGGTCCTTGATTCGTACTGAGCTGTTTTACATACAATGTTAAGTGGAGGTCCAACAACATTCTTTTGAAATCTTCCTAGTTTTCTCTGCATCTTTTGTTGAAGAGACTGTCTTAGGATTATCGAACAAACTTGCCACTTTCGGTAAAAATTTTGTTCTTCTTTCTGAAGATCATCGTAATGGTTCTGGGCCCTTCAACATTCCAGATGAATTTTAAGAATAATTTTTTCTCTTTCTACCAAAAAAAAAAAAAAAAGCATCATTGGGATTTTGGTAAGGATGGCATTGAATGTGTGGATCTTTTAAGAGTTAATAACATAATAATATGAAATCTTCCAATTTATGAACATGGTATTTCTTCACTATATTAACATATTATTTAATTTCTTGTACAAGTGTATTTTAATTTTAATCTTACAAGTCTTTCACCTCCTTCTTAAGGCTAATGGTTTTATTTTTTATGCTATTGTGTGTGGAATGTCTTTATACTTTTCTTTTCAGATTGTTCATTGTTAAGAGCACAGAAATTCAAGCGATTTTTATCTATAATTTTTGCATTCTGCTACTTTGCTGAATTCACTGATTAGTTGTAATATTTTGAGGGGTTAATTTCTTAGGGATTCCAATATGTAACCTGTCTGCTATCCTACCATCTACAAACAGGATAAACTAACCTCCTTCCTTCTAGTTTGGATGACTTTATTTCAGCTTGCTTCTTTTTCTTGCCTATGCTCTGGATGGTTGTCCAGAATGGAGTGTCAAAGTGGACATCCTCGCCTTATTCCTGATTTTGGAGGAAGCACTCTCAGTTTTTCATCATTGAAAATAACATTTGCTGTGAATTGTTTACATATGGCTTTAATTATAGTCCTTTTCATTATTTTCATAGTTCAGTGAGTTTTTAATCATGATAGGGTGTTAAATGTTGCCCAATAGCTTTTCCATGTGATTATGTGTTTCACCCTCCTTCATTCTCTAAATACAATTTATTACACTGATCAGTTTGCAGATGTTGAACTATCCTTGCATTCCAGAATTAAATCTCGCTGAGTGGTGGTCCTTAATCCTTTTACTATGCTACTGAATTTGGTTTGCTAGTATTTTGTTGATGATTTTTGCATCAATGTTCACAAGGAATAATTTTCTTGTTGTACCATTTTTTTTGACTTTGGTAACAATAATGCAAGTTTCATAGAATTATTCAGGGAACATTTTATTTTCTTCAATGTTTTTTGGAGATGCCTGCGACAGATTGATGTTAGATCTTTAGGTATTTGATAGTTCAAAGAGAGGAATAGAGGATTAAAGTTTTTATCACAGTCACTATTGAAGACATTTATCACTGAGGTTTGTTGAAACCACAAATGTTGTGCCTTTGCATTCTCCTCACTGACTTTGCAAATCTTATATATCATGTAAAAATCTTAAAATGGTTTAGATAACACAATGCACTGTAATCAGCTCTGGTGGTAAATAGACCTCTATTTGGTTCCAATGATTGCATTTGCACAAGTCATTTAAAATCTTTAATCCAAACACCCTTCGTAAAGTGGAAAATAGTCTTCTAGACCTTCTGAATGTGTTGGAATTAAGGTAATGAATATAAAGTGTGAGGAACACAGTTGCCCCTCAGTCTCCCCTGGGGACTGGCTCCAGGACATCCTGCAGATGTGAGGATCTGTGCTGCCCAGTCCCTCACACGTGCACCTGAACAAGCTGTGCACACCCTCCTGCACACGGCAAACCTCCCCGAGGATGACAGCAACTAACGCAAGGTAGATGTTATGGAGACACTTCTTACGCTATATTGTTTAGGGGAATAGCCAAAACAAGTCTGTGAATATTCAGACACAAGTTTTTTTGCCAAATTTTTTCATTCCACAGGTGGTTCAATCCACTCCAGGGGAACCTGCAGATATGGAGAGCTGAGAGTGTATGTGCTCACGTGTTTGTCTATTTAGATTCATTTGTGTTTCCTTTTCCCAACTTTAAAGCACCTCAGGCAGTTGATCAGTGTACAGCATCTGAGTATGTGTTCGTTTATTTGCTGCATATTAATACAGAGTCATAACACTGAATATGCTTTTGGCTACTTTTTTAAAATCAAATTTTAAAATTTGTTCTAATTTGTTGTGCACAACAGTAGACTGCATTTATACATTTTGATAAAATATACAAAAATGAAGTGCAATTTCTCATTTTTCTGATTATACATATTGCAGGATCACTTTGGTCATGCAGTCACACATGTACATGGGGTATAATGTCTATTCCACTCTACTATCCTTCCTTCCCCCATGCCCCTCCCCCTCCCTCCACTCCCCTCTACCTAACGTAAAGTAACTCTGTTCTTCCCTACCTCTGCTCCCCTTATTATGAATTAGCTTCCGCATATCAGAGAAAATATTCAGCCTTTGGTTTTGGGTTTGGCTTATTTCACTTAACATGATATTCTCCAACTCCATCCATTTACCAGCAAATACCAGAAATTCATTCTTCTTTAAAGCTGAGTAATATGTTTTTGGTTAGTTTTGTTCATAAAACTATTCAATTGCTTTCATTCCCTAGAGGATGCAATCCAAATAACAGCCTATCATGGAAGACCCATTTGACCAAATCATTTGGGCCTTCACTGTCAATGTTGATTGCTTCAGAACACAGTGTAAACTGTGGCTGAAAATCAAACTCTAGCATTGTACACTCTGAGGTTAAAGTGCTGCTGCCTCTCTTTTCAGGCAGTTTTGCCTTTTGTAAAATAGAAAAAAAGATAGTCATGAGTTCTTGTTTGCATTGTAAGGAAAATTAAATGTTTAGCATTTTGAAACTATTAGCTCCCATTGCAATGGACATTGGGTCATTGGGTGACTGCATCTTTACGTGTTTGTTTTGCACCTATGCATTTACATGTACGTGGCGTTTCTCTCTGACTTGTGTTCCTTGCCTGACCTGTCCTTGCTCTACATTTCCAATGATAGAAATGCAGGACTAGTCATCATCCATTATTATAACAAAGGGACTATTTGGGTTTTTCTTTCAGTCAGTACCTTCCTCCATCAAGGGGAAGGTAGATGATAATGAGTATCACCAAGTCCTCAAAACCACTCTCTACCTTTTTCTATATAGTGACTCATTGTATGTGGAGTCAGGTAATATTTGTCCTTTCCTATTTTACACAGGATATCATCAAGGTTCATCCATGCTGCAGCCTGTGCCAGCATTTTATTCATTTTTATTGCTGAATAATATATAATATATAAGGATAATAATACATAATTATATATAATATATGCATATATAAGCATATACCATATTTTGTATATCAGTTCAAATGTTGATGGATATTTAGGCTATTTCTACTTTTCAGCTACTGTGAATAAAACTGCTCTGATCACTGAATGTAAGTTTTTGCTTGAACACCTGTTTTTGATTCCTTTGCATGTATGGTTAGAAGTAAATTTGCTTGTGATTATCATTGTGGGGATATTGAAATTGCCCATTATAATTATTATGTTGGGGCCTATCTGTCTCTTTATATTCAGTAGATTTGTTTCATGAAATTGGGTATACCGACATTTGGCACATATGTTTACAATCACTATGTCTTCCTAATGGATTGCTTCCTTTACCGATATGTAGTGACCTTCTTTGTCTCTTTTGAATAATTGTGGCTTGAAGTCTTCTTTGTCAGGTATGAGTGTAGCTATCTCTTCTAGCTTTCCATATTCCATTTGCGTGGAATATCAATTGTTATCCTTTCATTTTCAATCTGTGTGTGACAATGTCAGTGAGGTATGCTTCTTACAGGAAACACACAGTTGGCATTTTTAAAATCAAATCCACCAATTGTGCTTTTTAATTGGATAATTAATGCCACTTACACAGGGCTGTAGAAATACCACATGGCCAGCATTGTGCAAAGCCGGTTCTGAGGCAGCCCAGGCTAGTGGGTGGGCTTGGGAGGTCTTCTGTTCATTGTACGCATTCCGCAAAGGGCTTGCTTCAACCATCTTCTACCAGTGCCACACTGAACCATAAAGTGTGTGCCGGCTAGGACAGCATGACAACGTTTGCTGCAATCTTCAGGGGAAAGGAAAATGCAGGAGCTGGCATTTTGCAAAGTGGCAAACTCAGGCGTGACCTCTGCAAGGTCCCAGCACAGCACCCTGCTTCCAAGTGGAGGAAATGCGAAGCCCTTCTCAACACCAGCCCACCCAGCAGCTGAGCCCACCTGAGCTTTCTGCTCTGCAGCAGGTGCCTGTCAGTCTCATCGGTCATGCTTCCTTCTCTCCTTTTTGTTCCCCCTCCCCTCTGTTGTGCCCAGCACATCTGCTGCAGGGTCAGAGCCCAGGCACTTTCTCCCCATTTCAATAACCAGAATCTCTGGGTCTCTCCAAGGTTCTGACATTGTCTGATGCGGAATTTCAGTGCGATTCCTTCAGTCACTGGCCTCATGGCAGAGCTGTTCTCCGGGTAGGGGACGCTGGGAGGTGCTGCCGCTTCTAGTCAGCCATCTCCATCCCTCCACTTTAAAAGTTTAGTGACGCCAAACTTGTCTAATTTTCCTTTCGTTGCTCATGGGTTTGCTGTGGTATTTAAGAACCCATTATCAAATACAAGGTCATGAAAGTTTGTTTTCCTCTAAAAGTTCTGCATTTGGTGTTTATGTTCGGGCTGCAGATCCTTCTGAGTTGACTCTGTGTGTGATGTGGCCTATCTACTTGTTTCAGAACCGCGTGTTTGCAAGGCTGCCCCTTCCCCACTGGATGTCGTTGGCTCTCTTGATGAAGCACAGTGGGCCATGGATGGAGAATGGGTGTTGAGCAACTTCCGGTTCTAGCCATTGACCTATCTGATTATCTTAGCACCAGGCCAACGCGGTCTCAATCATCGGGGAGTCATAGAAAATGTGAAGTGGGGAAGGCTGTATCTTCTAACTTCATTCTTCTTTTTAATATATTATTTCTTGAAATTCCACATAAATTTTAAGATTAAGTTTCCTGTTTCTTTTTAAAAAGCTATTGGGATTTCTATGTGAAACATCTCGAATCTGTAGTTCACTTTGTGAAGTATTGTTATCAACAATATTTTCTTCCAACCCATGAACATGAATACTAAGTAAAGTTAGCAAAGTTCTTTCATCAATTTTTATTGTTTGCAGTGTATGAGACTTTTCCTCCAGACTGAGTAATTCCTACCCTTATTTGAATCTCTGTGGTTTTGGAAAGTTTCTCAATTCCAAATATAACCTAAGCTATTGCACTCTTCAGTGCATTGTGTCAAACCCTCCCTCCTAGGAGCTATTGCTTTTTGGTTTAACAATCATAATTTCTGAGTGAACTTATTGATTATAATGATGAACTTTAAGGATCTGGGAAATTTTATTTGAAAAACAAAAATATGGCTCAAAAGATATCAAAGTGATAACACACTTTGTATACCACAAAGTGATTGTGTATGAATTGTACCTCATTAGTGCACACAGGAGGGCTAGGGAAGAGTAGACTTACTTTACATTAGGTAGAGGGGAGTGAAGGGACGGGTAGGGGCATGGCGGAAGGACAGTAGAGTGGAACAGACATTATCCCCTCATGTGCATGTACGACTGCATGACCCATGTGATCCTGCAGTGTGTAGAGAGTTACACTGTATTTATGAAGGATCTATAAATGTATAAAGGCATACCACTGTCATGTACAGCTAATTAGAATAATTAAAGTAAAAATATTAAAAATATATGAATTTACGTGAATGCATGAAGTACAAACATTTATTTGTGCTCGAATGAGGCTATTGAGTCCTCTTTGCTCTATTACATTTGTAATGACTCCGTTTATTTTAAAGGATCAGTGTCATTAGGAGTGGTATGTTGCAGCATCATCTCTAGGGAGAACTGTCCTAGGCTGAAGGAGGGAAGCCAAAGAAAACCATCAAGTGTAGCTGTGTCATTCTGCGGTGACTCAGACACACCTGGTTGGAGAGCCTCAGGAGAAGTCTTCCATGAGTCCAGTCCCAACACGCAGTTCCTTCAGTTCTGCCCTACGACTGAAAAAGGCAGATAAATCAAGGTCTTTAACAACATCAGTTCTTATTTGCTTTTCCTGTTTCTGGTGATGTAAGTAAGGGGTTGTGTGAATATAGGCCTATTTTGTCTAACGATTTCACTATTAGAAGTACGCTCAATGTCACCAGGATGTCTTGATTGCTTAGAGTCATTCCTGTCTAAAATCACTTTGATACCTGAAATCATAAACACCGGGGTTATTAGTTCTCTCAATTGTATCTCCATACTTAGGGAAGTTCAAGGACCAGTCGGGGAGGCTAGGGCATGTGTGTGGCATTAGCGATGTGCTGGGGACAGCGGCTGCCACTGCAGCCTCAGGTCTATCTGCCCAGGATGGTTACCGGCACTGCCTTTGGTGTAAAAGCATACTGGACCTGCAAAGGCCCCTTAGGTTTTCCAGGTGATTGGGAAAGTGAACCCATAACGTTTCGTGACTTTCTAAAGCTCTGACTGTTAACTAACATTGACATGAACCCGTGGTCTCTTCTGGGTAAAGCGTGTGCTGTTCATCAGACTGACATTCCTCGGGAGAGGCAGTGGCCTTGTACCACCTTTGGGCTGAGGGCACACACTTCTGATAATCTGAGTGGGTTGAACTGAGGCTTTGGGCACGTGGCACTGCTCTGCTACCTGGATAAGTCTGTTGGACACGTGTTTATTACATTTTATTCTCAACTTTGAGAAGCATCAACTGTGTGCTTGGTCTGTCTTAGAGAGACAGGCCTGTTCAAGTTTATCCAGTGTGAAATGTCCTGCATTTATCAGCAACTGTGAATGATGGACAGGTCTGTCTGAAACAGTATTAGAGAAATGCTCCTCATGGACAACAGGTCTCTCCCTGCACTTCCCAAGGGCACCTTGCTCTGAGTTCACAAGGAGCTGGAGGTGGGCAGTGTTTGCAGATGAAGGTGGGGTCGCTTGCCCCCTTCCTGAGGCAGTGCCTGCTATGGTGGGCAGACCACCATGGGCTGCGACTGGGAAGCAGCCTGCTGGGAGGGAGGCAGGCCCTGGGGTGCTTCTCAGAGGCCACGGGGACTGTGGCCCTCCCTGTCTCTCTGTTTCCTTGCCACCATGAGCAAACAGACCACACGCCCTTGCCAGATTCCTACTGTGCCTCCACAGGTCACAGCAAGAAGGTCGAGCAAGCACAGACCAAGCCTCTGAAGCCATGAGACCTGAGGAGCCTTTTCAGTGCGTGGGAAGGTGTTACGAAGGCTCTTATCTCAGGTGTTTGTCACAGTGAGAGAAAGCTGACACACTATGCTCATAGAAATTCATAGTCATTGGAATTTTTACCAGGGAGCTTTTCCTAGGATTCTGTATTTTCTTGGAAAAACAGGATAGCAATAAGTTGATCAGAAGCCTTGGACACATGTGAATCTTTTTTTTTTTTCACTTTTCTGCATCTGATTAGATGTTGAAAATTTCCAAGGCCACCGTCCTACTTGTATTCCTGGGATCAGGTCACATAAGCCACAGGGCAGATGCTCAGAGGATGCTCCTCCAGTTAATGTGTGAGTCTGAAGCTGCCCGGAGGCTCTTCCTCGAGTCCCAGGACAAGCCAGGCAACGGTCTGCAGCAGAGGCTCGTGTAGCATCCTGGGCCGCCGTCGCGGCTGGAGTCCCCTTGCACGATGCTTCCTGTTTTCTTGGAGGTCTCTCTACAGGCCAATCACACGGAAGACTTGGAAGGAGGCTCTGTTGTGGGCACATGCCAGCACCCCATTCCAGAGCTGGCTCGGCCGCAGGAGCCTGGCAAGTGCCAATCGATGGTGTGTGGGTGGAGGGCTGTGTCTGGGCCGCTCACCAGCACAGGAGAGAGACAGGGAATGTCCCCATAACAGCACAGGGAGCGATGGCTCCCTCTCCCCAATCCCGTGAAATTAAAGAGCGCTTTCAAGCCAGGAGTCTGCAACCCTGCCCTGCCTGGCTGTCACACAGCCTATTAGTCTGTCTGGGGACAATAAGTCCCATTGTCTGCCTGTAGGGAGGGGGAGGAGGGTGCAGTCTGGCTGATTTGCATGCAGGCCATCCTGGAGGCCGCTCCTGAACAAGCCTGGGGAAGGATGGCTAAGTGCGCGGAGGCAGGGCGCAGGGCTGCACTCGGTCCCCCCCAGCAGGAACCTTGTCTGTGGGACAGCAGGGGCCTGTGTGCTTACTGGTGTTTCTGGGAAAGAGACCACAGAGCTTGTTAGTCTGGGTTTTCTTTTCCTTCCTATGGAGCATTTTACACACATGTGAGATACCCGAGCAGTGACCGTGGCCTCCTTCAGACCATCGCTCACGTGCAGCTTGGGGTTTCGTCTTTACCTCGCTCTGTCCTGGTCTTGCTGGCAACCTTGTTCCGCACCCCTTTACTAAAACAGACTGCACTTGTGAGCGAGGCGCACGGAGCGTCAGTCCAGGGCACTCGTTTGCTTTGGCTTCAGTGAACAGAGTGGTACTGCCCTCCTCCTGCCGAGTTTGGAGCACTTCCACGGGAGGCTGTATGTAGAAGGAATTGTGTGGCCTGCAGACTCTTGTTTCTGGCTCCTTCTGCCTGGCGTCCTGGTTCTGAGGCGGGGCCTTGTTAGGTATGTGTGCAAAGTCAGTTCCTTTTCACCGATGAATGCTATTCCACTACGAGGCTGCCAGGCTGGTCCCCAGGTTCACCACTGAAGGCAGATGCCCTGCCTCTAGGTTTGCGGTCCTGAGCCATGATGCCTGGAGCTCCCTGTGCCAGGCTTGGCGTGGACACACACTTCCATTCCTCTTGGCTAGACAGCTAGTAGAACTTACAGGGCATTGGTGAGTTTGTGTGATTCACACCTTTTTAAATGGAGCTGGCAAGTCTCTGCAACCTGGCCATCCTGTTCTCCCCCTGGGACAAAGGAGGAGCTGTTTCCTCACCTCCCAGGCAGTGTGGTCTCTTCCTCCCTCTGCTTTCCTCTCCTGGCCACTCCTCTGCTCCCTTTTGACACTTGGCCTCTCTTTCTCTGTCCTTATCCCCAGGCTGTTTTCTGTTCTGGACCAAATGTCCCATGATCGTCCTCTCAAGAGCAGCAGCTGGAGGAGAACCCTGAACCTGAGTCTTCCTGCCCAGCGCTGGTGGTGTGGCATGGTGAGTGGGCCACCTTGCCGGGCCTTGGCCCCAGATGCCGCTGCCTCACCCTGCTATCTCCAGCACTCTAGGCTCAGCTCTGATCTCGTGGCCCTGGAACATCTGAGCTTCTTCTCAAACCTCCAAAATACCAATAATGTGTAAGAAATCGGGTGTCCAGGGTCTTGATTAGTGAAGTGTCCACTGTCACCTGTCCACTTCCTTAGTCCAGTAGAATTTCTCTGCCTGGCAGAGATCACCGAGACCTTAGGAATGTGCCATCTAATCAGTCTAGTTTGGGGATTAGCGGAACCTGATAAGATCATCTTCTGATGTAATTGTTTCAGGAAATATTTCTCCAAGGATAATTTGAAATCAAGAACATGAGCTCCTTTGGCTAGTTCTTATGAGGAAATGAAGAATTTATAAATAATAAAATGCTTTAATAAATGGTGATAGAAAATTTTATTCAGAGTGAGAACATCAGTGTGCATTGCAGGAAATGCATTCATGCTAAAGTGAGTAAATAAAAGATAAACAGCATTGTGTGATCTTGGGCCCTCGTGCTATGGCTGAGGCAGACTTAGTCCATTGTCTTCTCTTTTCATTTTCTCCTAAAATAAGCCAGAGTTTGGAAATCTGTTAATGAATCTGGTACACTCTGTTACCTCCCGGGTGGTCAGTGCTCTTCTGGACCCACCAAAACCACGTTTCCTGGGTGTGGAAATGCCAAGATCACAAGTACGGTATTTGTATAATTTCTGGACCGAGGGACTCCAGCTTTGGAATTGAGACACTATTATAAAAAAAGGCAATTCATAGAAAAACAAAAATCAGATGAAATCATAATTATAAGTCTAGGGTAAGGAAATAAAAGGAACAGGCTGTTCAGAGAGCTCAGGGCTGAGCATTCAGGTGTAAGCCGTCTGGAATCTGGCTGAGTAATGCTTCAGCTCTCTACAGGAAGTCCACGTGCTATCTCACATTTCACCTTCACTGTGCAATTTACAAACAAATTTGTTGACATCCAAATTATAACTTTTCCTGAAAACTTCTTGCACTAATTAAAGCTTGGTAGCCTGGGAAGGGCTGAATAATTAATACAGTGCTGGCATGTTTCTTAGTTAGCTGAAGTATTACCAAATTAGATGTCAAGATCAGGGAAGATGAACTGCTGAAAAACACGTTTAGCTTTTGGACTCTCTCACTTCTGCGGCGTGTTCTGAGGAAGCTTCAGTGGGGATGAGAACTCAGCGTCTTAACTCCCAGAGGCCTTCAGGATGCAGGGCAGGGGCGAGCTCCCGCCCTCTCTGCCCGGGGTCTGCACGGGAGCCACCCTTGCCTGTCTGGAGGCTCCGCTGCCAGCTGCTGGCATCAGCTACCTGCCGCACAGAGAAACGCGTCCAGATGTTTACTTGGACGTGTGTGGGTTTCTGACATTTTATCTTTCTGAACATGAGTTTGCTTATCTGTAGGTAAGACTGGCATCATGTAGGTTAAATGTGAGGATCAGAAGAAGGGCAGCAGTGAATGCTGAAGACGTCCTATTTCTTTCTGTTGTCTTGTCTTTGGGCAACGGTACCTAAGTGGGTGATAAAATTAGGCCATTAGTAAGTAGGGAGAACGGCTGTGGACTGATGGGTCTGCAGTCTCCCCAGGCTCCTTGTGAGACTCAGTCCTCAGTTGAACACCACTGGGAGGTGGTGGGAACTTGAAGAGGCAGGGCCGGGAGGGAGGTCCTGGGTCACTAGGGCTGAGCCCTCAGTATTGGGGTCCCAGACCCTTCCTCTTCATTGATTTACTTTCATGAGGCAAGTGACTTTTCCTTCCCGAAATGCTCCTCATCATTTGCTGTCTCACCATGGCACAGAAGCCAAGGTCTGGAAACCATGAACCAAAATAAGCCTTTTCTCTTTATAAGTTGATTATCTCATGTGTTTTATTACAGTTAGGGAAAGTTGACTGACACAACCCCACAGATTGCATGAAGATGAAAGATTGCACATGCAGGGGCCTGTAGCTTTAAATATTGAGTAGGGGTGTGTGTGTGGTATAAAGTCATATTTTCAGTAGTGGAAGGAATATGCAATTTTCATATACTAAATGGAAACATTTTATCTTTTAATGATAAAGAATTTTAATTGCATAGAAGTTATACCTTAGTCACTTTCCATCTAGAAACAGAGAACCAACAGGCTGGCAGGAGGAAAACCAAGGACTATCTTCAGAGCAAAAAAGCAACTTGAATAAGCTGCACAATCCAAACAAAATCAACATATTCTCTCATTGCCAAGGTATTTGCTGTCTTATGTGTTAATGTGGATTATCTGATCATCTACAATTCATCTATTTACAATTCATCTCCAGTAAGTGCTGTTGGCACAAGCACCTGGAGATTGATCTGTGCAGAAAGAGATGTCCTTGCAGTCAGTAGAAATCAGAGACGAGCGAATGAATGTGTTGATGGATTTGAGCGGTTGATCGGTCTCACTGCACACTGGGTGTGAGTGTATTCATACAATGTTCTATGGCCATCTGTGCTTTTAAAATATTAATGATTATAAATAAAAACAGAAGAAAGTATATGAAACATAAATTCTGACATAGAAACTCGAAGCCTGCATCCAAAGTGAGACTGCATGGCAGGATTTTCCAGAATGTCCAATAAGACTATTTGGGGATGCCATGAGGTTGGACACCAGGCAACAGGTCCGGGACACAGGGAGGCGACTTGGAGACTGAGCAGAGTGAAGCAGTGGCCAGGGTGAGAGGAAGGGTGGAGCTGGCTGAAGTTGGTGGCGGGCCCTTCTGCAGGTGTCCCTGCAGCGAGTTCCCCCGGGGCATGGTGGCGGGGCCACAGCCATGCTCACGCCCTGAGGTCACAGTGGCTTCCCTCCTGTTTCTTCTGCAGAAGTGGACCCACCGTTCCCTCTTTCATCCTGTTGGTCTTTCTGATTTGACTGTGAGAATTGTTTGTGCTGCGAGCTCCTCGGAGCAGATACTTGGACATTCTGGGAGATTCCTTCTGGGTCATTTCTTTGCTTTTATGAATAGAACTGAGACAACATACACAGAACATACGGCTGGAGGTCGTCTGCAAGCCGGTGGCTGAGCCTGCTCTCACATGCGGGCCCCCACGTCAGTGTCGGCCCGTGCTGTGCAGATCATGCCTAGACCTGCTCCTTCTCACCCACCCATGCAATTGCTTATGAATTGATCCAAATCAATTTTTTAAAATGGAGTCACCTGATAGAACTTTTAGCATTATAATTGATCTTTAACATTTTATTTAAATTTGAATTTTACAGTTTGTATAAAGCAAGGCAAATTTAAATTTCAAAATATTGTTTCCAATAAAGCATTTTCCAAATAACTTAGAATAACATTTTATTCTTTTTGACATCAATTTAAGTGTACTCTAAAGAAAAAGGAGGTTAATGAGAACATCTAGGTCTTAAATTATTATTTTAGACTTAGCTGTATGTGAATAATGACTACAGTTCCAAGGAATCACTCCCGAGCGGGTGTTTATCTGTACGCTGAGATGAGTTTGGTATGTCTGGTTTACACTGTGATGAAATTCAGAGCTGCCCTTAACCACTGCCAGCAGTGGCTTCAAATGACTAACCATGACCGCAGCCACGAGAACTATCAGCAATCCTGTCCTTGGAGCAACTACTAGCCTGTCAGGACCCATGGAGCGACCGAGGGAAACCTGCCCTAAACTAGGTCTCTTCGAGTTTCTTGGGTCAAGTAATCTGAAAGGACAGTGGCATCTGTACTCTTGCTGAGTGGGAGCGGGCAAAGGGGCAGAAGGCCTGCTTCATGCCACCTGGAGGTCCGCTTAGGAGAGCAGAGCATGGACCCAGCTCTGGAGGAAACAGCACCGGGACTCTGAGCATGTCCGTCAAGTCATGGGCGTGTGGCGGGAACAGTGTTAGGGTGAAGGAGATCCAGGTGGTTTCCTAGGGAGGACAGAGCTTCCACACAACCTGGAGAGGCCAGTGGGATAGAAAGGAGTAGAGGAGAAGGAAACAGATATTAGCTTCTTATGTATCACTGAATTGCTTCTCCTGTTGGGAAATGGTGACTTAAATGGATTGAATTAAAAACCATGGTACTGAATCGTTACTGAGATTGAAATTTGAAATGTACCAAATATATCAATTATATCAGGGTTACCACCACAGTCATTTCTGCAGAAGCTAATATGGAACCATAAATCTTTCTGAATTCAAGTGATTTTCTTCTGATTAATGTACCAGGGACTCTGTGTTGCTGATGTGCTTACCTATAGAGTTAATTGAAGTGAGAAAAAGTAGGAAGAATAACTTCTTGCATTTTTTATTATAAATGTCATTTCAACAAGTCACTGATGCAGAAGAGGAAAGCTGGGGTAAAATTACCAACTGTCAATTACATCAAATCCCACGAGTGCTCCGCATGTGGATTAGAGCCCCTTCCTCTCTCTCAAGGACTGTCTTCTGAGGACGGTCCCCATGGCCTCAGCTCCTCCTGCTGGATGTGGGTGGGAGGGTCTGAGCAGGACACCAGCAGGGGTGTCTTTGGCTTTTAGGGTGAGTTGTCTGGAGGTTCATCTCCTTTGATGGCAGCTCCACCCACTCCATCCACCATCCAGATGGGACTCCCCTTCTTTCTAAACGTGCCCTCAAATGAAGGTTTGATTAAAAATAAACCTCACTAATCACCGATACATTTTAACTCAGTTCTGTTTCTCCACTGGAGAATTTTAAAAAAAATTCAGAAAACATTCCTCGCAGGCTCTTGGGATTCTATCTAATATCTAGGCAGTTTCTGTAAAAAGAACAACAGTTGCTCCTCAGGAAGAACCGAAAACCTAATCAGAAAATAAAAATACCACAAATGACCAGTCTTTATTTTGGAGAAGCATTTACATTTGGGGAGCCTCCTCTGTCCTGTGAAAAGCACCTTCTCTACAGGGACAGGAGTCTGTGGGAGCAGGTCTGGAATCCACTGCCTCTAGGGACAGAGCTGGGCAGGTGAGTCTGGAGAGGGCCTGGACGGGGACTCGGTGCTGCTCTTGCCAGGTGAGACCTGTGAAGGACACAGCATAGGAGGCTGCAGCCGTCTGGAGGCACCTGGGGACTGGGGGACTAAAGGTAACCCAGGAGGGAGGTCACATACCACTCCAAGGAGCAGGGAGAAGAAAAGAAAGAAGTGGTTTCCCCGACTCTCGTTGCCAAGGCAGGGAGAGCAGAGGAACAGTCACCAACATCATGAACACCTGCAGCCCTGACGTTGGCATCTCATCCCAGAGGGCTCACTCACTAGGGAGCAGCCTGAGTGTCGTCGGCTTGGCGATGGCAGCTCCGTGGCACTTATTTCTCTCACTCAGTCTTTTTACATATTTCTGCAACATGCTTCAACATTATTCAGCAATTGCTCTTCTTAGAGACGGCATGCTGAGAAAGCCACAGTTAACGGCTGGATGACTACATTTCACCTCAGTCGATACTTGGAAATTCCAGTTCGGATGTGAGGCTGGCTTGAGTCCCCTGGGGGAATCTGCCCACGTACCTGCAGCCTGGGAGCACCGAGGGTCAGCACCAAGGAGGAAAAGTCACGTCACACTGGGTCCCCACGCAAGACCTATCAATCACACACCCTTTTAAACAAATCTTTTTCAAATACACCAGCCATTTGGCAGAGGAAGGAAAACAGCCATGCCTAACGCAATTTGTACTCCTCCACAGAAAGCCACTGACCTGGGCTGTGCCCATTTTCCGACCTCTTGGGTGAAGAGTGAAATCTGAGCGAT
The DNA here is from genome assembly GCA_020662805.1 of Glaucomys volans. Classification (NCBI taxonomy): domain Eukaryota; kingdom Metazoa; phylum Chordata; class Mammalia; order Rodentia; family Sciuridae; genus Glaucomys; species Glaucomys volans. Next base: position 774,808 of record JAJEJO010001280.1, read on the forward strand.
AGAGAAGGGGAAATGAATCAGTGTCCCCTGAAGCTTCCACATGGGCATGGTGACCAGACAGCCTTAGCCGTCCATGAAAGATGCAAACAAACAGAGACGGACAGGTTCTGACACTGCCTGAGCTGGGCTTCTAGACTGACCCAGTTCCAGACAGAGAAATGAAGAGGACACGGCTGCTCCCACTGGTTCCGCCCAGCAAGGAGGCAGCAGAACTCGCGAGGACAGACCTGATCCTGAGAGGTTTTAAATGTCCGTGTTAGAGAGTATTAAAAAAAATCATAGGTATCATTTGTATCTTGTGTGCAAGAGGAGAGAGGCTTCTAGATAATTCAGAGACTCCCACAAACCCAGGACCGCGACTCCCAAAGACAGGACGTGGGGTGAGGAAGCAGGTCCAGAGAGACCAGGTGACAGTGGGAGAAGGCGCGCTCTTGGATCTTACAGGGAAAGGGAAGAGAGCGCCTGGCCCTGGGTGAGACGAACACCCAGAGGTGCCGAAAATGCCCAGAGATCTGCATCTTACAGCAATTGAGACGTGGGTGATTTTCAAGAAAGTGAGGAACGACTGATCTCCAGGAAGGAAGGCAGGGAGGGCAGATGGCACTGGGACCACAGGCCCTGAGGGAGGAGCTGCGCCTGCCTTGCTCACTCCTGGTCCTGGTGGGAGCGGCTCTTCAGAGGGAGACGTAAGGCAGACGTCCCATTAGAGAGGCGGCACTCGAGGTGGATGGGTGAACTCTGGGAGAGCATCATCTGCTCTGCAGAGTGCAAAGCGCCATGTTGGGAGCCTTCTAGAATGTTCCATCTCCTGTGCTGAAACCAGACTCGCCCATGCTCACTCAGATGTGAGATGAGTTGGAAGGAGGATCACAGGATCCACCCTCCTTGGCCTGCCTTCCCTCCCTCTCTCCCTCTCCTTCCTTCCTTTGTACCTGCTGAGCAACAGCCCCAGCCCTTTGAATTTTGAGACAGGGTCTCCCTAAGTTGCTGAGTTTGACCTTGAAATTGGGATGCTCCTGCTAAATACTAAGAAAAAGTTTACAAGCGCACGTACTTTAGAGAGGAAGTCCTCCTCACACGGCAGGTGGCCTGTTCCACGCAGCAGGGGGCGCACAGTGCGTCTGTCCCGTGGATGGGGTCTTCCCTCTGGCCACACTCCTGGTGCTTCCGAATTCCTTCTGGGAGCTTCCCCACCCTCTTGGACTTCCAGGGTGTCGTCAGAGGCTTTGCCTCACTCACCACTGGGTTTCTCCTCCCTAATGACATTTCCCAGTGTTTAGGGGAGACGTACAGAAGCAGCCTGTGCCTGCAGGGTGGGCTTCCCTGGTTTCTGTGACTCGTGCCTCTGAAGTGGTGGCCGGTGCCTCCCGTCCTGAAAGATTCTGCCTTCCCATCTGGCTTATTTGAATTTTACTCTGATTTATTTTAAACAACCTATATCCAAATTTATAGCTATGTGTAAGTCTTTTAGATGTAAGAACATACCAAAAATTGTTTACAATATATAGCGTGTGTGCACTCAGTCATCTATACGATGAAGCAGCTGCTACAACTCCAGTCTCAAGGAAGATGTCACCTTGTGTGTTTCCCATTGCTGTTGTAGCAGGTGGTCAAACGTGGTAGTTTAAATGCACAAGTGCATTATTTTTACATCTCTAGAGGTCAAAGTCCAAAAGAGGTCTGCAGAATCTGCACCAGAAATGCCCACTGCTGCCTGCAAGTCCCTCCACTGAGAAAGTTTCTGGGGCACAAAATACAGGTAAGCCCTGGAGTCAGGCTCTGAAGGAAACCTCTTCCCAATCCAGGAATGTCGGGAGAAGTTGGGTCCCTACCAAGCCTGACTCCAACACAGAGAAGCTTCAAAAATATGTCTAGAGTGGAGGTCCTTCCTCCAACGCCATCCCGGATGCAACCTGTTCCCAGACTCCCTCGCAGTCTGCAACTTAAAATGAATTGGAAAGGATGTTTTGTCTGGGACTCTCTCAAAGGAAGATGTTCAACTTCCAAGCTCTTGAGCATCCTAGATATCAAGACTTGTGTTCATGACTGACAACGGGCTCCGCAGACCACAAATTATATACCTTTTACACTGACTCAGGTCAGTTCAGTTCCTATCAAAATCACATACAATTATTAAGGAAGAAAGTGCAAAGTATCATGGATCTATTCCAAATCACTTCACTGTGAGGTGAAAGAGAGTGAAGGAAAATTAGGAGAAGCTCACCAGTGGTCCACCACACAGAGAAACTGAGAGAATATCATCCACAAAGAGATGTCCTTCGAGTCTCTTGAATATTCTACTTCTCAAGGGTTCCATTTAAATCTGAACTACAACTCTGGGCTTGTGTTGCTTATTATCTTAGTGTGAATCAACAGTATTTCGTTCCTTCAGCAAACACTAGGGCGACAGCTCCTTTTTGATATTAATTGACATGTCACACCCATCCAAGGCGCTGGCAAGGGGAGAACAGGGAGCCTGGGAGTGTGAAAGGGTCTCTGTCTCTGCAAAGACGATTAGCATGCACACGACATGGTGTGTCACGTTCTGTTGTCACGAATATTAATCATTAGAGAAGAGGATTTTTAACAGAATACTGGTGATGTTTAGCTTAGGAGATAAAACTTAATTGTGATATAGGAAGATCTGCAAAGTGGAGTAGAAGAGGGCCTTCCATGCTGCCAGCGAGAAAATCTGAGGCAAGCTTTGCAATTTATTAGAATTTTGTTTTTGCTCAGAAGGTCAGAGAGTATTGCAAGAATTACAGCAAAGAGAATTCCACTGGGACAGTAGACTTCAGTCATGGTTGAGTTTTAAAATCACATGGGGAACTTTAAACACGTTGGGAACTGTGTTCCACCCCAGAACAACAGACCCCAGCCCTCCTGGTAGAGGCTGTGAGGACAGCAGTGCCCGGGGCCGCGAGGGACACAGCACAGCACTGCCTGGGGATGGAGCTGCAGTCTTGGAGAGATGTCAGCCAAATGAGAGGCCAGAGGCCAGGCACGCAGGAGACCCACTCAGTGGTGGACAGACTTGGGGACTTCACAAGCAGAAGATGCGGCAAGGGATCCAGGCTGCAGGGTGGAGGATGGCATTGAGACAATCAGAGATGAGTTTTGCTGAAATTGTTTAGATTGACAGGAGCAGAACACAAGTTAGAGGAACTGCGCTGTGTGACCCCTTGGTGTCAAGGTCGCTGAGGGTCAGAGAGGGGTGTGGGGACAGCCAGTGTTCCATAGCCTAGGATTCTGCGGGGTGGAGGGAGGTTCTCTTCATAGGACGTGATGTGGGGCTGCCTTGGAGTCCCTGCAGGTGCTTCAGAGGACCATGGATGTCCCCCCTCTGCAGTGGAAGTCTGCTGGGTGCTCGAACCCGCGTCTCAAGCCGTGGCTCGGGGCTGTTGGGAGGGTACAGGTCAAAGTGCTCCTGCCGGCCGCCCTCCCTGGGCCCTGCACCGCGGGTCCTGAAGCCCTCTGCCTGCTCCCCTGTGCTCTGCTAGCTCAGCAGCCACGAGCCAGGCCCCTTATTCCTTCCCTGTCTCTTCTTTCCCCGAGGTTGATCTTGTCTGGGCCTCTGAGCGCACCATCAGCTCTTCCACGTACCAGGCTCTTCCCACTGCCCGTTCTGGGCTCTCACGGGGACACGTTCTCCCTGAATTCCATGTACGGAGTTGAGATAAGAAAATTCTGAGAAACCAGGAAGGTAAGAGGGGGTGTGTGCAGAGCTGAAACTAGACAGATAAAACCACAAAGAAATAAATCAAAACATCAAAATGTCACCACGGTTGCCGCTAGTTTTTGTCCAGTATTGATAATGACCTCTGTTCATATGCTGTTAATAGAGGAGGATGAAAGTAGTGTGCTGTACCTTTATTCTCATGACCTCACAGGTCTGTGCACCCAGGAGGGCTCTGACCCGCATCAGGTGTCTGCTGAGATGGGGACTCAGACGCCCGGGCTCTGGTGGAGGACAGCGGGCAGGCTCCACGCCTGGTGGTCAGAGGCAGCGGAAAGGAGGCTGCTGGGTGACTGCCACCAGGCGCTGCGGAGTCCACGTGCTGGCAGCAGAGGCACAACCAGCCAGTCCCAGGGCTCGAGGTCACTAGGGAGCAGGGGACACAGGACTGCGACCCAGCAGCAGTGCTCAGTCTGTCCTGGGCCTGCTCTCTCCTCTGTGGAAGGCCAGGCCCTGGAACCCACAGCGGAGGGGAGCCCTCAGCCAGCCGACTCCTGGCCACTCACTTCAGGAAATGTTGGCCACTCTTGGGGATCTTGCAATGGCTATGGGGAGACGTAAATTGAAAACGAATTCATAGGACTGATTGCTTATGTGCCAAAAGGATTCTTCTTTTTACTATATATATACATATATGTACACATATATATATGTATATATATATAGCGCTTAATGCATGTATATCAAATTCCATTTTGTGGAAAATCAAACCTCAAAACAATGAGGACACTTTTTCTTCAGGAAAAAATTCATGTCATAAAATGGAACACACTATACAATCAACATCTAGATTGCGACCATCTAAGAGAATGTCTAAGGCATAAACTGCACTCGAATAAGAAATTACTCCTTATTCTGGAAAAGTAAACAACTCTTGTGGGGTCTTTTTTTTTGGTGTTTACATATCTATATAAGTTAAGAACATTTTAATTTATTTCCCTTTTAATTCTGTAACTTGGCTGTGTGACTTTTTATTTAAATGGGATTGTTGGAAATAACATTCAGCCTCTGATCTGGCTGAAATAACATAAATTGGGATTTAATGTGAGTTTCTAGTTCATTCCATAGTGATGGCTCCAGTCATACAGAAAGAACTGAAAAGAGCAGCAGAATCATCTTCAGACTCATTTTTAGTGCTATTTCAGCCCTGGCCAGATTGGATTCAGGCTCAAATTGTTTCCAGTATTGCCTTCTGAATTGGATTTCAATTTTCTGGTGTGTGGGAATACACCTGTGCTCACAGAACAGCATGCTTTTTCTTTCTTTTTGAAAACTATCATAATTTAGTGTGTAAAAGGTCTTTTCACGGGCAGTGTTCAGAAGCTCTTATCAATAGGCTTGGAAGGATGTGACTGCCTTAATGGAACTTTCCAAGGGACACACAATAGGGATGATTTAAAAAGATCTTCCATTACTCTATAGAGATTTCAGGCTTAAATTAAGATTTAAAATAAAAGTAAAAATGATCAAAATGCTACAATTTGAAAGTAAGTATTTCCAGGAGCTGGAAACCACCATGGGGAAGGGTTAGTCTCCTGTGTCCAGATAAGACCACCTGCAAAGGGTGGGATTCCGGGTCCTTGGAGGGTCCCAAGGCCACAACTTGTTCCAGGCTGTTTCCTTGTTACTTTCTAAAATCCTTCAGAGGGGACATGACAGGTCTTTCAGGGGAAAAAAAACCTAATGAATTTTACAGTGGAAATAGTACAAGATAAGACAAGAAGCAGGCTCAGGACAGTTAGATTTTGGAGCCTCGTCCTCTCTGCACCGTTGTGGAGTCGTGGAGAGGGA
>JAJEJO010001280.1:780434-799463 GCA_020662805.1 Glaucomys volans
GAGGGGCCAGCGCCCTGGTGTGTGGCTCCTATCAGCCTTGCACCCCACGGTCCAGCACTAGTTCTGCAGTGGGAGCTAAGGGACACAGCCAGCTCACAGAGGCAGGCAGGAGACGGCAGCCCCCGCTCCTGGCCGTGGTGGCTGTTCCCGCACCGGCTTCCTCCTCCACCCAGCCCTTGGCTGCGCCGTTAGGACTTCCCTACCATGGGCTCCGACTGGGCAAGGGCGATCGGTGGGAAGCTCCTGGGTTTTCCCTGTGGAAGCAGCAGTGATTCCCAAACGGCTACAAGAGTAACTGCGTCATTAAATGAGGACAGAGTGTCCAGGAGCTGGAGCCCTGCTCCGACCTACTGTCCGGCTCCCAGAGGTCCTTTCCTAGGAGTAGGTGCAGTTCCAGGGGACTCTCTCTAGACCCAGGGTGTCCGTGTCCATGGCCAGGCACTGCTGTGTAAGAAAGCCAGTGCACAGACCATGACCAGGGTGGCAATAGGTTCCCTGGACAATCCAGATGAGCTGGAGACTGCGGGCTGCGTGCTCACGTCCAGGCAGCACCCCCACTGCAGTGTCCATGGCGCCTGCATGCTGACAAGACAATGGTGAGATAGAATTATTTTCTAAATAAAAAGCATAGTCATTCAAAATGTTTTGTATTAAAATTCAATTATTAAGTAAAAAGAAGCAAAGGAATGCACCAGAAAGGCCAAGGATGGAGTGAGCTGACCATGTCCTCTGAGCACCTTCCCACCAGTAAATTCTCCAGTCAGGTCTCAGAGACTGAGATGGACATTTAAGTGCCAGCAATTCTGTGAAACACTTTTATTTTGGATAAGGCCTAAAAAAAAAAGTGTACTCATGAATTAAAGCAAATACATTATTCTTGGGTAGGGAAAGACAATGAGTTTAAATCCTGATTATTTAATAAACATTACTGATCTAATAATTTGGAATTTAAAGATGTCTATGTAATAGTTTAATATCAGTCTTTATATGTCTACTTAAATGCATATTATTTTCTGCATTTAAATTACATGTATTTCTTGTTCATGATTGAAAATGTAATAAACATAGGTAAGCAAAACTAACATCTTTATTTTTCAATGAAGTAAAGTACACAAAGTACAAATTTAAAAGTACACATTTAACCTAAAATGTTACAAGGAATAAGTCACAGAATAAAGTCATGGTCCTGAGTATTTCATCTATAAATCGGTGCTCTGCCCAGGAAGAATGCTAGAAGGTTCTTTCCTTTAACATGAGAGAAGCTCTCTGTCAGTGCACCCTGCCAGGCCTGCCTGTCAAGCGCAGTGCTCGGTGTGAGGGAGGGAAGTGCTTTCCTCCCCTCCACTCTCCCCAAGGCCAGTACCTCTGACACCAGGTACATGGAGCTTCCTCCCCACGCTCCAAGCCGGCAATTTTGCAGCAGACACCAGCTGCGTGACCTGCACTTCCATTCAGTTCTGACACTTCCTACCTGGAGAGAGCATCAGATCCCACAGGTGGAAGGGTCAATCCCAGAAGATGAGCCCCCACCTCCAAAGCCGATCATAAGCCCCACGTTCGACCTGCGCTTCTGACTGACTGGCTGTAGGCTGGAGATTCCGTGCACCCTGCTCTGGTTTGATGAATTGTCTCAAGCAGATCGCAGAGCTCAGGGGGATGCTTTGCTGCTGCTCACTCATTCATTGTAAGTGATATTACAAAGGATGCAGAGGGACAGCCAGATGGAGGTGTGCACAGGCCAAGACAGGTGGGAAAGGGCACAGAGGTTCCATTTCCTCTCCTCATGCCCCACATTCCACACACCTCCATGAGCTCCCCCAGGACCCCTGAACCCACCGTTTTAGATTCCCCAGAGGCTTCATTACACAGGCGTGATGAGCAAGCTGTTGGCCGTGGGCGACTAGCTCAAGCTTTGGCACTCTCTCCCCTCCCCTCAAGCCTTCATCCTCCTGGTGCCCAGTGACCAGTCCCCATCCTGAAGCTGCCTGCAGGCCCGCCTGACTCCAGTCACCACTCTAGCAAATAAAGCATACTCCTTACTTTGGAGGGTCCAAGAGCTTAGGATCTCCACGCCAGGAAACAGGATAGAAACAAATACGCATTTCACAGCATCACAGAGGCAAAACACACTTTGTTCTCCTCTGCAATCTTCATTCCTACCAGAATACACACCATTTATTAAACACTGGCTAGACTCAGGACTGACCAGTTGGCCATCTGGCTTGACTTGAGCCAGCAGGGTTCCGTTGTGCTGGTGCCTGAAGACGTGCTAACTGATGGGCCGGTTGTTTAGTCCTAGGTTGTTTAGTTTCCACCAAGCCTTGAGAAATTTGCTTGGGGGGAAACAAGTATCTACACGTCCTGAATTCTCATGTGCGTGTTAACAGAGATGGCTTCCGACAGTGTTATGAAAACAGTCAAACTTGTCCTTGGAGGTCCTTATAACACTTTCCACTCTTTTCATCTTTGTAAAATGTGCTTTCAGAAAAAAAGGAAGAACAAAAATCTATTTGCCACATAGATTTATACCTTGGAAAAGGTGGCCCTTGTGCTTCCTCTCAGGCAGGTGAACTTTTCAAGCTTTGTAACTAATGATATTACAGCCAGCCATTGGGTCCCTGACAGAATTTTTAAGAAAGTGTAAATGGGTCGGCAGAGACTGCTGTTTTGGAAAGATGCTCTTTGTTTACGAGCTCTGAATCCAAAGAGTAAAAACAGGAAATCTCACCCACACACTTGGCCATCATGCTTGCTCTAGAGCAGCAGTTCTTGAATTGTGGTCTGCAGTCACTGGAAACCTATGTCCCATTTAGAGTGTCTGAGAAGTCAAAAATATTCCCTAATAATACAAAATATTATTTGCTTTTTTCAAGGTGGAGGCATTTTCGACAATGACACCTGAACAGAAATGGAAAAAACTGCAAGCGCCCAAGCACCAGCCCTGTGCTGCGCCCCACACTGCTGGCCATCACTGCATTCTGCACAGGGTGGGGAAAGCCAGATTCGCTCCAGAGTCTACCTGTTGTGAGATTCTGGTGTTGCTGAGTCTTGATCCTGACTTCTCATCTTTGCTTCATGAATTGGAACTACCTATACACAATTCTATGCCATACTAAAATATGGCATCTCAAGCAAAAGAATTTGCGGAAGTGTTTGAGCTGTGAGTGGGACACATTTCCTCAACATTTAAGAGAAACCAACAGCTAACCTCAGAGGCAATCAGAAGAGAGAGACAGCCGTCTGCCTGAGATAAGGAATTTTACAAGGAGATGCTTTTGTAACTGCTCTGCAACATTGTGCCAAAAATTCTGCCATCACAATCAGGCAAGAAAAAGAAATAACAGGCACCCAAGTTGAAAGAGAGGAATAAGATTATCTCAGATGAAAATGGAATTCCCAGAATAACAAATACTTAGGAATAAGTTTACTTACAGAGGTTAAATACTCATATAGTGAAAAATATAAAATATTGCTGAGATAAATTAAAGAAGATTTAAATGAATGAAAAGCCAATCTGTGCTTTTGGATTAGAATTAATATTGCTAAGTCAGTGATCATTCACAATGCAATCTAAAGGTTATTCATAAGCCGTGCCAATCCCAGTGTCATTTTCAGAGAAATTAAAATACTAATCCTGAAGTTCACACAAAAATGCTATGACCCACAAACACACAAATTAACACTGAAAATAACAAAGTTGTACAATGTCATGACTGTATTGTATGCAGATAATTTAAGTGGAAATTGTTCTGTCTAAAATGGTTAACTTGAAATTAAATGAATTTTACTTCAATTAAAAGAAAGACAAGTTGGAGCACAATTACTATTCACAGAAATGCAAAATCATACATCACTACAGTCCCTACAGATAATGAAATGATAATAATTATTATGGAAAAATACATCTATAAATTTGAAAATACATGGATTGGTAGGAGTTTTGGGAGATGTTGGTCAAAGGGCACACAATTTCAGTTAGGAGGAAAATGTTTAAGACATCAATTGCACAGCATGGTCACTCATTAATGAGCATGTGTTGCATATTTAAAAATTGTTAAGGGAGTAGATTTTAAGTGTTGTTGCCTTAAAAAATAAGTATGTGAGATAACGCATATGTTGATTCACTTGTTTTAGTCAATCCACAAGCTAATATTTGAAAATATTCTGTTGTGCACCATAAATATATACGATTTGTGTTTTTCAATTAAAAATAAGGAATAATAATAGCAATCAAATATTGTCAGATAAAAACATAAAAGCAATCACTGGAAAATATCAGCAATTCTGTATCTTCTTAAATAAACTGGTTCCTCATGCAAAGTCATTTAAGAAATACTAAATATAGCTATATTTTCCAATTTTCCTTTTCACAAGGCTGCAATATTTTGAATTTCAATTCTTCCAAGGACTTTAAACAATATTTGAAATAGTATGTCTCATGAATATAGGGAAAAAAAGCAAGAAAAATGTTAGTTCATCTGTTGCAATGATTTTAAAATATATATTATAAATAATGTGATTTTGTCCAAATATTAAAGTTTGATTTAAAATTTAACACTTGAGCAGTGTGACACTTGAACTACCATAAAAATGAGTGGAAGGATAATATACTGATTTCCAACAAAACAATTATGCAGTTAGACAAAACAGCTTCTTCCTAAATGGCACTGGTCAATTGTATAGCCATACAAAATCTCCATGGGGATCTTTGTTGGCAGGGTTTGCCAGCCTGTGCTCTGGAAGGTCTCTGAGGATGCAGTTCCGCCACGTGCCATGTGGGCCGAAGGGAGGAGACCCCCGCCTCACACTGATTCCTGTTTGCACCGTGAATTAAGCTGGCGTCACACACTAGACCTTTCCACCCTGCCTTGACACACAGAGGTCAGTGGGTGAGAATGAGGTGCTAGATTTGCAGTCAGGGAGTGCACAGGGGCACGGTTACTCCTCGGCAGTGACTGTCAACATGAGAGCCATGGGCAGAGCTTCCTGTGCCCAGGTTAGGGGACCTGTGTGCGCTGCTCTCTGTGAATCAGAAGACAAAAGAGAAATGGGGAGTTGGGTTTGGCCACTGGAAGGGGGAGAGGTTCTTCATGGCCAGAGGACTAGCTGGCGCCCTCAGGAGAGAGTCCAGAGAGGAGCTGCTGGCCACTTGCCGACACACAGCAGTGGTCCCAGCTTCTGGGTGTGAAGGAGACGGCTTCAGGGAGCCACCGAGGTGTGTGAGGAGGGATTCCTGCTGCTGGTGCAGACCGTGGGAAGATGGGTTCAGGGTTTGAAGGTCCCACTGACTGATTTCCGGTTAGCACAGACCCCTCCCCAGGGCAAGCACAGTCCTGTGTACACAGCATGTGCTTCCTAAAGACTCACATGACCCCGTTACGGAAACACCCAGAGCCGGTTCCATCCTCAAGTGATTGCAAAGGACTGTGGGGCTGTCAGTTGGCTCCGAGAACTGTCTACAGCTCACGGTGGGTGTCGGAGAGGCAGGGTGGGGGCTGTGTTGATGCTGGATGCCATTGTCCTTGAACGAGGATGACCTCATAGACGTCCCAGTGACCGAATGTTGTTAAGCACAAGAAGCACAATCTGTCTTTGAAGGGGTTTAGGGACCAGCTGCCTGGAGGGATGCTCCATCTGATTTCTGAATTCTTTGGCCAGGAAGCTGAGGTGGTCAACAAAGGCGAGGTGCTACTATTAATGCCACAAGGATCCAGGACCGCTTTGTGACAAACTCGTGTGCTGAATAGGTCTTCTTTCAGATGAAAAACCAGTTACAAACAGGCTGTAGTTATTTTGCCTGAAGTGGCCTTCATTCCTCAAGCGCAGGACCAGGTTCACCGGGCCTGCCTGTGGTCTGGACCTGGGGTGGGCATCGTCCCTGGGCTTGACTGTGGTGCATTCAGCAGGTGAGACTGGGCTCACAAGCAGCTGAGGCTCCGCTGTCCGCCGTCAGGGCTGCCCTCAGGTTTACCTGCACACGTGACTGTGCGTGGTCCTGAGCTCTGGTGGGAAACGAGGGTGAGCCAAGCGCTGGGCAGAGCTCGGGGCAGCCCTAGACAATACGCGCTGAAACTCTTTTTTTTTCTTTTTCTTTTCTGGTTTTGGTCTCCCTTCCCTGGGATTTGGATGTCAGCAGATTGTGGAGGTGGAACGTTTAGTTTGCCTGAAGGCCCCAGAGTCAAGAGAGCGTGCGCTCAGTCAGTACTGGTTGAAGAACTAAATAAATGAAGGAGCACATGGATTGATCATTGATGGAAGGTTCTTCACAAATTCCTCCTAAAACTTCATACAATTAAAATGCCTGAAGTTATTAGGTAAAACCACAAATAAGAACCCTGTTTCAACACACGTCGTCTCCCAGGCATGCAGCACAGCGTATAAGCAGTAAAACAGAACCAAACCGTGCGTCGTAGGAAGGCACACTAAGCAAAGCCTGGAGGGGCTCCTGGGTGGTGTGGGCCCGGCCTGCTCTGCGGGGGACGGCCACCACTTGCTTCTCATGAGCCACTTAGTCTGGAATCGGAGGAAGTTACTGCTTCCGCATCGCCTCTGGTATCTTGGAGGGGATGAGAGGAGGAAGGGTTTGAGACTTCCCCTAGCCAGTCCCCAGGAGATTCAGAAAGTGACGGCATCACCTTTACTGAACACCAAACTCCAAACACAAATCTGCCTGAAGTTTAGAATTGGCGAGGGGACCACACAGGCTCTGGTGAGAGACAAGTTTCTGTTGCTTGCGAGTCACCTGTTCGTGATAGCTCGTCAGCAGGGCACCATCCCTACAGCAAAGGGGGCAGCAAACACCTCGCCCCTGAATACCTCCTTTCCATTCCCAGAGCCTCCAGTTGGGGAGCAGTGAGTGCGAGCCTGGCTGGAAGGTCAGGTACACACTCCCGGCTTTCCCTAACACACCAGGGACGAGGCAGTCGGTGTTCTCTGCAGGAAGCAGCTTTCTTGCACGTCCACAGGACAGTGGCTCCTCCGGATGCTGCTCAGGCCAGCACACTGAGCTAATGCTGTGACGTCACTGCTTCTGCAGCCTGACCCTGAACCCTCTGAGTGTGGACCTGAGAGTGCTGCAGAGAGGACTTGGGCTGCCTGACCAGTCCCCCACTGGACAAATGCTGTGTGTCGGGGGGCTGCTTGGCAGGGCATGGTGGGAGACAGCCTCTGTCACCTTGGTGCTCTTATTGGAGCAGCTCCTGACCTCTTGTCGGCTTTCTTGATGAGCCACGGCTCCCGCGGGTCTCCAGGAGCTTTCTGTGGCTGCTCTGCCACCCACCCCACTGCGCTGACACAGCTGGGCTGTGGCTGAGACAAACATCCAAATGGAAAGAAGCTGATCCTCTTCTGCATGTGGCAAATGGTGTCCAGGTCCCCGCTTACAGTCAACCGTCAGACTGACCATCGCCTCTCTGCATTGCTGAGGTGCAGGTATCACCTGGGAAGCAGGTGAGCAAAGAGTTCCAGGTGAACTGCACCTGGGGAGCTCCAGAGAAGGAGAGTGGAGAGCCGGCCACGTGCTGTTTCAAAGCACTCTTCAGCAAAATGCATTCCCCATCAAGAGCAAGTGCTTGGTGCAGGGTTTGGAGTCAATGCATAGATGCCAATTATTGTAAAGTGCTCTAGACTAGGGGACAAGGTAGAGCTGGACCTGGGACGGAGACGTTGTTTTTAAAATGCCCTTTGTAGATCAAAGCCTGCAGGTGAATGTGGCTTCTGATCGTCTCTGCTGGTAGGTGTGTGCAGCAGCCCGCAGCGCATGGCGGAGAAAATCAGCACTGAGTCGCATCAATGGCTCAGTTGTTTTCAAACTAAATTGAAACTGAACAGATTAGTCCCCTAGCCTGAGCCTGGCAGAGGGAAGGGTTGGGGAGAATGGGGTGGGGGAAGAGGTGAAAGGAAGTGAGGAGAAGAGGGAAGGGCAAGCTCTCAGAGCTCCATGTCACACTCAGTGTCAAGGCATGAGGCACACTCAGTGTCAGCTAACCTAATGTGAGGAAGAGGAGGACCAGAGAGGGAAGGTCTCCAGATCACAGAGCGCCTGGGTGCCCTGTGTTGAGAACAGGGCAGACTGTGGGAGGAGATGACAAGTTGCTGGTGATGAGCTGAGCTGATAGAGACCAGTGGTGTGGGAAGAATGTCCAGAAGAACATGAATCGACAAGCCTGGACAACTGCTGGCCCACAGTGCTGATGTTACTGTGAAGCTCGGAGTCTACTCACTCGAGCCTTCCTGACCTGCTGTGGCCTGAGGTATTACCTAGAAGAATTCGCGTGGCCGATGATCACAGCCTGGGTGTGGGTGAGGAAAGGAATGTGCGCGGCGCCAACTGAAAGGAAGGAAGAGTGGCATCAGGAGGCCGCTCAGGGGGCGCTTCCTGCCCAGGTAGGTATGTTCCCTTCTGCACGCTTGAAGTCAAACCGCTGCCCGAGGCCTTGGTTTCACACGGTAGCATTTTCTTGCCTGTCGATCTTGATGTTTGCCTTCCAGCTTCAGCATGCATCACCTTTGGGGTCATAGCATTCTTTACAAATGCAAATTAAAGGAATTTCACCGTCTTCCACACTGGCGAAAACTATTTATTTCTTCACACATGCTACTGGAGGCAACGTTGTACAGACCAGTGGCTTAGGAGGGACTCAGGCTCTGCAGATACCAGCTCTTCTTCCTCTTTTGTGCCCCAATCCCAACCTTTCCCAGTGCTTATTTGGGGACCTCTGGCTAAGGTTGAAGTCACTGAGTATCTAGGGCTGCCTCAATAGGTGAGTCAGCACGACCGAGAGTCCTTCCTCCAAACATTATCCTTTGCCTTACGCCAACTCATTTCAACCTTGCTTAATAATGCAGTTCCTTTGGATTTCTAGAAGAGTAAATAGATTGAAAGGAAAGACAGTTTCCACCTGACACTGAATAGTAGTCACCTTGATGTTTTGACAGCATATTGAGACAAATGGGTGAGATTCTTTTACTAGAAAATCAACCATTCCTGGCTCTGATTTCACTGAGCAGTGTGCAGTGGGAAGAGGGTGGGTAGGAAGTCAGTCCCGACTCAAGTCCTGGCCTTGGAATTCCCAAACAGGCCACATAAGCTCTTGGAGCTTTAGCAACTCCATCTGCAAATAGAGACCATGATTATCGTCAACACGGAATACGGGCACTCTTGTGAACTGTGTCATGATGGCACACGAGCTGTCGGAAGGATCATGTCACAAGCTGAGGTCTCATGCCTGACAGTGCAGATCTGTCTTTACTGGTTATGGAAACACTGCCAGGAATTTAGCAACTGAGAAGCAGCTTGGTACTTTTTTCCTAGTATAATTTATATTTCCCTTTATGAGATACTTTAAAAAATATTTCCAAGATTGTATCAATTTTATATTAGAAAAATAGTTAATTTGGAAATATTTCTCAAAAAACTGAATTGCCCGAACTTGTGTCTGGAGAAAATGAATGAATTGGATATTGGGGCTATTTTTAAGCTGGGGCTCTGTGTGCGTGTGTGTGTGTGTGTGTGTGTATGGATGTGTGTGTATGGATGTCAGATAGGTAGAGTATGTTAGGGATAGCCATAGAAGCAAGGAATGGGTAGGTATAACAGAGAGAGTGGATGTGTCAGTCATATTCATAATACTGTAAAATTTCTTAACATTTTCAACTTACAAACAGAAAAGGTTTATTTCAACTGGCTATTTTGGAGACTCCAGTTCATAGTTGATTGTGTGGTGCTTTGGGGCCAGGAATGAGGTAGAGCATCATGGTTGGGAAGCAGATGGTAGAGCATAGAAAGTGGCTTCTTAGGGGGAATGCAAGCCAGGGGGAGAAAGGAAGTAACGGGGTCCCACAGTCCCCCTTGAGGGCACACTCCCAATAACGGGAGGACCTCCTTTCAAGACTCCACCTCTTAATATCACGATGGGCTGGGGAAAGTCAAGTGTTTAACAAATGGGCTTTGGGGGCAATTTCATATCCAGAGAACAGCAGTGGGTTTGCAGAATAGCCTCTTGGTCCTGAAACTTGGGTTGATGTGAAAAGGGGACTTCTGGGGAGTTCACTCTAAGAAAATTTTGAGAAAATTCTGACAACAACCTTGCAAAATTTAGACCTTCACTTAAAAGAAACATAGTGGCAAAAATAGTGAAATTGGGTGAATTAAAGGGAATTTAAACAAATTGAAGACTTTCACTTTCATTTTCCTCCTGCAAAAACGTTTCTAGATTCCTTCAAAGCTAAGCTCTCCAAAATATGAGTCCAATTAAATAACTCTGGTATGCCAATCTCTCTTTGCCACCCTGTAATTGAAAAAATTCTCTAACCTGGTTTTTAGGAGCCTCTGCAAATGGCTTCAGTGATAGTCCTTTCTAATGTGCAAACCAACCTGAATCACCATATGCCTGTTCCTTCTTTCTTACTTTCCTGAGCATATGTTTTTTTTCTCCTTTTTAAAATCCCTAACAAAATTGTTATTATTTGTGAGTGCCAGAAATCCAACCCAAATAAACTTTAAAAAAGAAATGCTTGTCCCCCATAACACAGGGACAGCTGGCTTCAGACCTTGTTGGAATGGTTAACTTGTAAGGTTTTTCTCCCAGCATTTCTTAACTACATTTCCATGGTATGTTTTAATCAATCTTTTTTACTGCTTCCTGTACTTTCTAGGCAGACAAGAAACAGTGTTTCAAGTACTACCATTTAAGACAGACCTTAACACGGGGGACAAGAGAAACCTCCCCTACCTCAGGGACCAGAGGTCAAATTTTGGGGGAGACATTGACTCTTCCTGTGTTGATGGTGTGTAGGCGTGTACAGAGCAACAGTGCACAGCATCTCTCCATAGAGGGCAATGCATAGTCAGGGTTCTCCAGAGGAACAACCAACAGGGAGTATATGTGTGTCTGGTCACAAGAGAAAGAGAGAGAGAGAGAGAGACAGAGAGAGAAAGAGGGAGAGGGAGATTGACTTAAGGAGCTGTCCGTCTGGTGTGATCTGCAGAGTGGGGAGGTCTGCAGAACCGCAAAGCACAATCTTCTTTATTCAAAATCCACCAATTTAGTGTACATTTCACTCAAAATATCCTCACAGAAACATTAGAATAATATTTCAAATATATCTAGGTATCAAAACCCTGCCAAATTGATACATAAAATTAACCAACAAAAGAGGGATTGTTTCTCAAAGAAAATGTAGATTGTTACCAAATGACAGAAAATAATTGTTTTAGCCATCTTTGATACATTATCACAGCACTTCTATGGCAGATATTTAGTCTCTCCCCCTCCCCCCTCACACACACACACACACACACCCCACACATCGATTCTCTTCTCCATTCAGTCTTTTATTTGGGATCAGTGGCAGAGACAATGTTTTTCCCTCTGTTTCCAAATATTATTAGGGCTAGGCAGTATCACCAAACAAACCTGTCTGTTTGAATCATGGAGAGCTTCATGCCTCACCCATGTCTGGCTGCTCAGCTGCAGATGTGCCCCCCTGGAGCACAGCTAGGCACCATTTCTTTGATGATCTGGTCAGGCTTCCATCATGACAGCTGTGACTACTCCAAACACTTTTCTGTCCCTCCAGGAGACTCTTCTTTGAGTACATCAGATGCCCCAAGACCATTCTGGAACTTTCTCCACCTGTGGCATTTTTAGACATCCCTCAATTATCCAGATGACTCCAACCTGCAGCCTTTCTGGAGGACTCTGCACTTCTTCAGTCACTTCAGCTGTCCCTAGTCCACTCTGCCAGGAGCCCTCCCTCATACATGACTCATCTGGTGCAGGCCACTGCACATGTGTAAGCCCACACCTTCCGTCTATATAAGTAGCCGTCTTCTCATCCTTATTGAATCAGTCTGTGCTTCCCCTTATGCTGCAGGGAAAGTCCTTAAAAGCCTCTTTTGAATGGTTTCATGTTGTCTATTCATTATTTCTATCTCTAGTAGAGCTGAGCATTGTACTAAGAGATGGTAGCACTGAGGGTAGGGTGGCTGTCACTGAGAGTTATCAGCAGTGAGGGATGATAATTCGAAGGACTGGTAGCCCTGAGAACAGCTAGCAGCCAGAGAACTGCAGAGAGTTGCCTGGAGCTGCAGGAGAGGCTGCTGTGAGAGCTCCAGCTGCAGGAGGAGCTGTTAGCTCTGATTGTCAGAAGAGTGATGTGGAGAGCTGCTAACATTAGGAGCTGAGAGCGGCTGCCATTCAAGATTCAGAGCTGCTAACACTAAGTGAGCTGCATTTTGGGTATTTGTGATTTCTCTCCAGATTGAACAAAAGAACTATCAGCCAACTAAGAAAACTAAAGTCTAGAACTTTTTAAAAACTAATTCCACCAAAAGGAGAAGTTAGAAATCCTTTCTGTCCATATCTCATGCTGCTTGAACCATGAATGACCTCCTGTAGATCCAAATGGCAGGAAAGCTAGAAAAGCAGACTCCGAAGGTTCTGGCATGCATTCAACAAGGCTTGCCCAGTTGGAGCCCATCACTTCCCCACACCAAAAGCCTTTTCTTTCCCCCAATCAAAGTAGTGGTAATTAGCGCTGCAGAGGGAAGGGGTGGGGCAACATCAGCCTGGCACCTGCTGGGACCACTGACCAGAGAGGACTGGCACCTCCAGGCAGTCACCATGCACTCCAACAGTGTGAAGGGTGAGACCTGGTGCAACTGGGGGTGGAGGGGCAAGGAACTCATGGCTACTGCGACCTGCCTTGCCAAGGCTGTTTTCATTGGCCTCGGAGCACTGTTCACACTATTACAGATGCTGATGAGATCTAGAAAACAGATTTACATTAATATTTAGGATATGTGAGCTTTTGAAGTAAGAATGAGGAGGAGAAGCAAGAAGAAGGTAAAGGAGGAGGAAGACCTGGCTGGAATGGTACCACACTGGCAGCAGCATGTCCCTGAAGGGTGTGCCTGCTCAGTGAGGCCCCCTCTGGGATTCTATGAGTTCATGAGCTTCTTACCCCTGGAATAAAGTCCTCCCTAGCTTAATAACCAACCAGATGATGAAAGGAAAACAAAGGAGCTTAGGTGCTTCTTTATTAAATAGATGTCTGATCCAGGATATGTTGTGGTCAGTGATAATTTCTCATATAGAACATCATTATGTAATGCATAAGGGGTTATCATCAACAGTGTATGTGTTATGATTCTTTCAAATGTATTCACATGTGAACACATTCAATAAATCAAGTGTCCTCACAGAACTTCAGATCATAGAATATTATGCTGTTCATTCTTAAAGGTTTAACTTTTCTTCTCAATCACATCAGAAATAAATTCAAAAAGATTTTTTTGCTGAGTCTTCTCTCATGGATGGTCTGGAGCCAGAAGAACAGTTGGGAACAGGGACTCAGTACTTCCAGGGGGCACTTTCCTCACAGGTGTGCTGGATCCCCATGGGGTGTGTGGAGTGAACTCCCTGGGAAAGCAACAGTGCACACAAGAGTCGCATCAACCTAAAATCTCCCCACAAGCTCAGAAGGTCAAAAATCCTGCAGAATGTAGCTACTGATCACATGCCCTAGTGGATCAGCTAGAAAATAAACCCAGGCCAAATGCCAAAGTCTCCATTAATACAGCTGCTCATGATGAAGAAATCTGGGAACGCTGGCTTTCTGAAGCAGCCCATGGACTGTTTAAAAACATTTCTGAATTCAGCCTTGGTGGCATGTGGACCTCGCTTGGTGGCTTGTGGACAGCAAAGCAGAGTTGACCAGGCTCTCAGTGTCATGGAAAATTTTGTCTCAGAAGTT
This sequence comes from Glaucomys volans, assembly GCA_020662805.1. Lineage (NCBI taxonomy): Eukaryota > Metazoa > Chordata > Mammalia > Rodentia > Sciuridae > Glaucomys > Glaucomys volans. The sequence goes on from JAJEJO010001280.1 coordinate 794,193, forward strand.
GTGGTTTTCATGGGTATTTGAATTCCATTTGTAGACACTGACTAAACACCTAGTGCTTACCAGACAGCATGAATTTCAGGTTTTTTGATATTAAAAAGAGCATAATTTCAATGTAGAGATAAGGGATAAACCCAAACAACTCCAATAAAATCTCTTTACAAGTTGCAAGTGTCCCCAACTCCAGAATATTAAGGAAGAATGTCTGATTCTCTTGTGATGCATTAATTGTGTATTATATACATTTTAGCATTGTATTATGCAGTAATTCCCTGTGATATTGCTTAATTTATATTTCTTAAATCACCCCTTTGGACGTGTGCTGACTCAGGGGAATGTCATGGACCGAGAGTGATTTCTGTTTGAGCTAATACTGTGCTAGGAGCTGGGCAGACAGCAGGGCAGGAGCCTGGTCTCAGGTCAGGAGACAGGCCAGCACAGAGAGAGCCCTGTGCTCTGCCTGGCAAGCACCTGCCAATCGACCTGTCTCCCGAACTGAGGCTCCGACTGGACGTACTAGAAAAAAGTCAGGGCCCTAGTCTCAGACTGTGCCCGTGACTGTGTCCACCTCTTACCGTCAGATGCCTGGATTCATGGGGGACAGAAGGGAATCATTCATCATGCAGCAATTTCCAACACTGTTGGCAAATCCACTGAAAGCTGCCTGGTAAGGCTTCCATCTGGGAGGATGAGGAATGGGAGTTTTGCGGGTCTTAGACGTTGGTTAAGATCTGCACACCTGTGTGTGTGAGCGCATGCCCCGTGGGAGGCTGAGTGGAGAACCATCACCAGCCAATGGTGTTTAAGTGGCAAATGTGGCTTTGCTGGAACTCACCCCTCTTCTAATGGGGTTCACAGCTGGACGTGCCCAGTGCTTGCTTGCCCTTACGCATTATCCTCGCCATCGTGAACTTCTTGCCAGGGCGGAGGACACTTGGCCCCGTTTGTTGAGAGGTTCGCATGCCCTGGTTCCCCAAGCGTCATTCAGAGCCCTCCTACTGGATAACTAATAGCAGCAACAACAAGAACAGAGCATTTGTTGGTTTCTTACAGTGGGTGGGACATTGACCTAATTACTTTTGAACTGTAATTCGATCATGTAATAGACTCACTAATACTGTATGTTATTATACTCCTTTCACAAATTTGGAAACCCAGGCACAGAGGGGCGAAAGGAGGTACTTGTCTTCCTGGCTCTTTGGCCAAACGTTTCCTCATTTGCTCGGAAGAAGCCATTGCAGGCATCTTCATTCAGGGCTCAGTGTGACCCAGGCACATAGGAATGCACGCACCCTTCCACAGAGTGTGAGCCTCAAATGCACATGTGATCAGTGTGCTTCTGAATTCACACGGCTGCAGCAAAAGGCCTGGGGCTTGACCCAAGTTTTTAAAACCCGAGACCCTTTTGGCATCCGTGAATCTATAAACTATAGATTTTGCTGAAAGCAAAATTCAGATGCCAACTTGTTGCAATTTTTACTTATGCTTTTTGTTCAATCTTCCAAGGAGGATAATTTACTTCTACCAACACACTGGCTCCTGCTTGCTGCCAAGTTTATTTGATGAAGGTTCAAAGGTATTTTATTGAGAAAGCTTTGTGTGCATGCTTGTGCATGCGTGTACACACACACACACACACAACAGAATCAGCACACATTTCCTAGCCTTATCAGACTGCAAAAATAGCATCAAAATAGAAAACGGCATTTTCTCCTGTTCTCCTACAACACTGATGATTATTTTTGTACATAAATAGAGCCCCGTTGGGCTGCGGTAGATCAAAGGCAGGGCTGCATTAAGGAGCCGTCAGGTTCTGAGGCTGGCTGGCTCTGACAGCTCTCGGCTGCTTTGATCAGACACCTATCAGCACAGACAGGCACCTTCTTTTGCCTTTTGTCTGAGTCAGGAAATGAGAGAGATGATAGCTGCCTTTTGGTCCTAATCCTAACCACTCTGCTTGACGGGAGATGAAAGGTGCGCCAATTACGGCTGGTAATAGCTGACTGCAGTGCGCATTCATTACCCCGGTTACCATGACAGATTACACGGCGTTCCCGGGTACCTGGGGAAAGAGACGTTAAAGCAAGCAGACTCCACCAGCAGCAGCTGATGAGCCCCAAGAGAAGAGTCCTCTGTCAAAGCGTTTTCAACACGGCTCACCAGCAGACAAAATCAAATGACGGTTCCCAGGTCTCCCTGGCCTTAGTCTTCCACGATGGTATCCAGCTGAGACCTGGGCCTGCCGCCTGTGGAGGGAGAGAACAGGCAGCTTCCACCCAGGCCGCCTCGGCAGGCTCACGCTCTTGTTTTTGGTATCGCAGAGGGGTCAGCGTGGAGGCAGCGTCCGCCTCGCACACTGGTTTCAGGGTGTGACTATGAACCTGTCCATCAGCAGCTGTGTCTGTTCCCTGAGAAGCTGATGCAGAGCCTGGGGGCTTAGGTTTATGGAGGGTCAGGGCACAGACCACAGCAGCGTCCCATTCCCCACTCCTGTTCCTGCAGGAGTGTGTGTGTGCCTGAGTGTGCACTGCTGTGTGTGCGCCTGCGTGTGCACTGCTGTGTGTGCTTGTGTGTGCACTTCTGTGTGTGCATCTGCGTGTGCACTGCTTGTGTGAGCCTGAGTGTGCACTGCTGGTGTGCGCCTGAGTGTGCACTGCTGAGTGTGCGCCTGTGTGTGCACTGCTGTGTTTGTGCCTGCGTGTGCACTGCTGGTGTGCGCCTGAGTGTGCACTGCTGTGTGTGCGCCTGCGTGTGCACTGCTGTGTGAGCCTGCGTGTGCACTGCTGGTGTGCGCCTGCGTGTGCACTGTTTGTGTGTGCGCCTGCGTGTGCACTGCTGGTGTGCCTGGCTGGACACACGTCCACACAGTGCTGGCTGGGGGACTCATACTGGGGCAGAAAGTGATGGACCAGCTACATTTACATGCTCTAGTTTGCTCAGCACCAATACCAAGACCCAGGTTTTATTGAAAATATGAAAATGAGGTAAATTGTGATTCAGGAAGTTAATCACATTCTTCTAGGTCAATTGTAAAAAAACAGGTGCGGTCTTTCCTTCCAGGTTTATCTGATGTTCCTCTGTATTATTTCACAGAGGTTGTTCCACTGTGACCATAAACTGGTGGGCCTTCATCAGACTGCTCTTCTCAAACTGCAGCCTGTTCTATCCACAAGGCCCAGACCTCTGCCACGTTTTGCTAAGGGAGACTTCATTGTCCTGCTGACAGTTGTGTTCTCTCCCTTCCAGCGTCCCTGGTAGCTCAAGCCGTGCTGCGTGGGTCAGTCTTGGTTTTGATATGTGTGATACGCTACAGCTCTGAGCTCCTTCAGGGTGTGGCCAGTCTTCATCTCTGTGTGTCCAGCTTGGCTCGGAGTGAAAGTGAAACAAGCATTTAAGCTGAACCAAAGCCTGTGGTTAGGGTGGTCATGACAGTCCTCGACGGGTTCGTGGCAAATGGCAAGGAGTTCTTCTGAATTTTCTGTTCATTTACTTTAGCTTTGATTTCAGGAAATGTCTTTTCCATGACCAAGCACGAACCTAAAAGTAAATTTAAACTAGTAACTTCCAATAATTAAAAAGAAATAGCATTCAGTTTCAAAAATTGGGTGGTTCTGTTTCTGAAAATGGTGAAAGAGTATGTTCCTGGCAAAGAAAATGTCATAGACTGACTGGATAGGAGGTCCCACCCCCCCCAGCCCCAAAGGTCACGAGGCAGTGTAGCCAGGTTCAGAGGTGAAATGTGCAGGTTATGGGCTCTGAAACCTCACCAGTGGATTAATGCATGTGATGGATTGATAATATGAATGGATCACTTGGTGGTAAACGTAGGCAAGTGGGGCGTGGCTGGAGGAAGTGGGTCGCTAGGAGAAGGCTCTTGAGGAGCATATCCCACACCTGTCTCCTCTCTTCCTCTCTCCTCTCTCTGACCTTCCCAGGTGCTGTGAGCAAGGTATCTCCTCCATCTGGTCCTGTCATGATGTTCTGCCTCACCTCAGAACCAGTGTGATGGAGTTGGACTGAGACCTTTGACATCATAAGCTCACAGTGACTTTCCCTCCTCTCAGTCGTTCTTGTCAGTTACATATCTTGGTCACAGTGATGAAAAGATGACTACCACGAGCAGTGATCTTAACGTGCACACAGACACACACCCTGCACCGACCGCAAGCATGGCTGGGGGCTGGCACTGCAGACTTTCACTAACAGACTAGTGTGTTGCAACGATTGCACCGGGTGAGATTTGCCAAGGCAGGGAGCAGGGTCCTTTGAATCCAGGAGGAAAACATTCAAACCTGACTACCACCCCTCAGGGGATAATCAGTGGTGTCGCCGGAAGACTTCGGCTGAAGCTGGAGGGCTTCTTCTAGGGTCCATCCTCCAGAGTGAGTCAAGGACAGGCTGGGCGGCTTTAAAAGATTTTTGGCACATGAACTATCAAAACTAACTGGCATTTCTCTCCAATAAAAGGAGAAACAGATAAAAGTAAGCAAAGGCATGTAGCCAGAATTATCAGGCCCCCTTCCAAAAAGCAGGCTTCATTAAGGAGGAAATAAGAAAAGCTGATCGCTAAAACTTTTCACAATATCAATGGAAAATGGAGTCTTGAGTCACAAAACTAGAAATGTCAGTACAGGAAGACTACTCACAAACTTGAGAGCAAAATAAGTTGTGGTAAAATCCAATGCAAATTATTATGCAATAAATAGGGCGGAAAATAATCTGGAAGTCATATCAGAAGGACATGAGAGATGAAACTTTTACCAAATTTCAAATTAATCTAAACATATTTAAGAAAATGGTGTGATCTGTAAGAATACATTATGGAGGATTTGAAAAACTCAGATGAGTGGGCCTGCAAGTAATTGTGAGAGTCCAGCTGATGTAGATTAAAGTAAATATAATAACCATCTTGAAAATAAATTAACAGAAAGAAATCATGAGTAAATAAATAAGAAAACTGTATAGTCTGTGCCTCTTAAAATTAGATGATAGAAATAGAAATGTAAGAGGACCGTCAAGAATAAGAGGGATGAGAAAAAGTGAAGTAGGAAATAATCCAGACACATGCACACACACATAGAGAGGGAAGGGAGAGAGAGAGAGGAGAAGGGAGAGAGAGAGGAGAGAGAGGGGGAGAGAGAGAGGGAGGGAAAGAGAGGGAGAGAGAGAGGGACGGAGAGAGAGAGGAGAGAGGGAGACAGAGAGGGAGAGAGAGAGAAGGAGAGAGAGAGAGGGAGAGAGAGAGAAGGAGAGAGAGAGAGGGAGAGAGAGAGA
>JAJEJO010001280.1:799563-838726 GCA_020662805.1 Glaucomys volans
GAGAGAGAGGGAGGGAGAGAGGGAGGGAGAGAGGGAGGGAGAGAGAGAGGAGAGAGGGAGAGAGAGAGAGAGAAGCACCCTTATCTGTGTGAAATGCGTCTCAGGACACCCGGAGAATTCCTGATGCTGCAAACAGCGCTGCGCTCTGCCGCATCCTTGAGTGTGTTTTTTCTCACGTGCCTTCTGGAGTTGCCATGCAGGAAGCCCTGGGGTTGGTCTGTCCTTCCGTGCTGATGCCCAGTCCCTCCCTTGCACCACTGCCTTGCCCATGGGCCTTCTTGGGCACACTAGAACCATGCCCGGGGATAGCCCTACGGCAGATCTCAGAGCCACGCTGGCTACTGAGTGACTAACAGCTGGACGAAGGGCTGACCCATGTCCTGGGTGGGATGGAGATGGACGGTGCAGGTTTATCCCAGTAGTGAGAACTGTGTGCAATTTAGGACTTAACAAACTGCCCATTTAATATTTTCACACGACGGTTGACCACGGGTAACTGAAACTGGGAAGCAAGTTTGGATAAATGGAGATCACTAGTGTATGCATGAGTCAGAAAAGGAACAAACTGAAGGAATATTTCAAAAAACAATTCAATAATTCAGGAAATATATCAAGAAAACATTATTGAAATACAGTGAAATAAAAGAAAATCACAGGATGAAAGGATGTTTTATGAGATCTAGGACATTCAAATTAAAACGCACAGAGATTATTCACAATGTATTATAATATGAGAGCTTCAACACACACTATTACTTCATTCCTTTACTTCATTAGTATTTACAAAAACACCAAGTCACTTATAAGGAGAAGATTTGATTGACATGAGAAGTTTTGATGGCAACAATATGTGCAAGGAAACAATAAATTGCAATATTTAATATAAAGAGGAGAAGGAAACATAAACCCAGGATATAATTCTAAGACCGGAAACCACTTAACTGAGACAGGTAAGTACAGCCATCAAGGGTCGGGGAGCCAGGCCCTCGTGCTGACTCTGCAAATTCAGCTGCTGCTTTGAGCACAAAATGGGAATATTGTTTTGTGTCCGAGGCTTGTTCAGAGTCTGCCGATGAGGTTTAGAGGACCTCAAGGGCAGATGCCGTCTGCCTGAAGGTTGACACACTCCTGCAGGTCAACCCTTCTTCATTTTTCCTTTCCCTTCCTTTTGCACCATGTTACAGTGAGCACTCAGCATGCTGCTCTTGGTTGACAGTTGAGCAATGTGACATTGCAGGAAGGGCCTTGGACTCTCCAGCACTAAGACAATGTGAAGCACATCATCTGCCTCTACAACAGTGCAATGTGCCAAGTGTTGACTGTGCTTCATCTCAGGCTCCTCTGCGGTCAAACGGTATTACAAACGTCCAGTGACGAATTGGTGTTCATCACTGACCCCGCGTCCTCTGCAGTCCTCTGCTTGACCAGCTGTAACATCTGTTAGGAAGAATTTGTCCCGTGGGTTTGGAACCTTTGCTTCTCCCCATGTGAACTGCACGGCCCGTGGACCACCAGACACCCGACTGCAAACATCTTTCCCTGCATTCCCGTATTTCTAGACTGTGATCTCTAAGGAGTTCAACGAGGGCGTGCCCAGCCCGGGGTGGACATGCTGCATGGTCACCACGTGAGCCTTCACGGGGAGCAAAGTTACTCCTTCAATTTAGCTGCGTCAGGCAGGAGAGAGGACGAGGTGAGAAGTTGTGACCAGCCAGTTTCACGATTGATAGCATAGAGCACACGACTGCTCCACACAAAGGAGGTCACTGCTGTGTCACAGAAACCACGAGCACGAAGTCACCTGTTAGCGGAAAACAAAATTAAAAGTGTCAAAGAGCAAAATGTGTGCATTGCAATGATCCCATGTGATAAAAGATGTCCCGATGGCTAAGTAATACAGGTCCCTTGAAAGGAACAAACCCACTGCAAAGGCGACAGGGGGTCATGTGAACACAGTCACACACCAGAAGACACACGCTGAGGAGACCTGGCCAGTTGTGACACCTAGCGCCGTCGGAGGAGTTTTCCAGATGAAAGACCATCAGCAAAGACAGAAGAGACCCCCTGCTCATGCTGCTCACAGCCACGCACAATTGTTGTGCCAGTTACTAAAACGACACGTTCTACAGTGAACGACCTATAGAGCTAAAGCGGTAATAGATGTAAGGAAAAATGGAGCAACATTAGAACAGATGCAAACAACCCTCTACCAATTCCAGACAAAGCAAGGGATGAAAAATGTTAAAAATAAAAGATTAATAACATAAACCATATAATCATAAATTGAACTACAAAACCCAATAATAGAAAATAAATCCTTTTTAACCAAATGTGCATGAGTCAAAACTAAACCTTACACCACCAAGAAAATCCTGATAAATTGCAAATATTCCAGCTTGCACAACCACTGTTCAGTTCACAATGCAAAACCATTCGAGATTAACAAGATAAGTAACATGAGAAAGAACCGTTACACAGTTAGGGCAAGGGGGGAAGGACAGACCCAGATCAGGGGAGTTCAAGAACCTCCTTTGCTCTTTGTCACGGCTCATGTGCCATGACTGTCATTGCAAAGCCAGCTTGCTCTCGTTTTGAGGCAGTGCTCTGCAGGGACGCAGCAGCATCTCCTCACCATGAGTGGACGCTTCGTGTTGCTGAGTAAGTGCGATAGAGAGCGTAGGCGCGGGAACCCTGGAATGCTCACTGATCTTGCCTTACAGGAAGCGGTGTGCTGATCCCTCATCTGTGAGGTACACCTAATGCAATACTCAGATGAATATCCACAGAATTAAACATGCATATAAAAGTTCAAAAAGTGAATATATTTGAAATCAGTGCACTGAAAATATTTCTGGGATTCTTTGCATTTTAGAAATAACAAGGATTAGATTTAGCTTACTATCTGAAATGATTAATGAAATAATGAAATAATGAATAATGAAAAGTTGAGGAATATGTGAACCAAAATGATTCAGACATTAGACAGCAGAGGGTAAAAAGTGATGACCAAGAGGTCACCTGGGGACAGCATGGTGAGCCGGGAGTCAACAAGTGGTGGCCTGATGGGCCAGGGTCAGCATGGGGCAGCCTGATGGGCAGGGGGTCAGCATGCAGTGACGTGGCGGGCAGGGGTCAGCATGTGGCGGCCTGTGAACCACACCGTCACATCAATAGCAACATGGACAGCATTCCAGGCCTCTTGCTGGGAGCTGCTTGAAGAGTGAGGAGGGCAATTCTTGAGACCAGCAGAGGGTCCCCTTCATAGTCAACTGAGTCCTGAGAGGAGCAAGTTCATGTGGAAACTACCCAGAGCAAGAGTAAAAAAAGGGACAATGAAAACAGGTGTCACAGGACAGAACTTGGTGGGGACACAGGACGGGTTCAGCAGGCATCTGGGAAGCAGGACATGGAGTAAGTGCAAAGAGGCATCCTGCCTGCTTGGTGATGCCCACTGCTCTAGCCTGGGCCAGCTGGGGTCCTGAGAGTCCAATCACATAAAGTCTCAGGAGAGTGACCCTCATGCACTGAACTGCTCAGTAACTGCTCTAGAGTAAAGTTCAAAAGTGGCTATGGGAGTATAAACTTCCCTGGCACACTACAGCCTGGAAGTCACAGTGCAGGTGTTGAGTCAGGGACACCAGGAAAAGGGCGCGGCTGAATGGCACATGCATCACGAGGCAAGAGTCCGTCATCAGCACCCTCAGCCCCGCTTCAGCAGGCAAAGACCTTAGCAAGTTACCCATGTTTCATTTGTTCCAAAGGTAGAGGAAATACTTACTATGCTAGTCAGAAGTGTAGGAGATACACAAGACCCAAATCAAAGTTCTAGAAAAACGTCCAGAGGTGAAAGACACTGGACAGAGGAATAATAGACTGACTGACAGAGCACCCCAGATCAGTGAAGCCAAGGTACAGAGAACCTCCAAAGGGAGGAAGGAAAGAATGAAAAAGTGCACTAATGAGCTGCAGAAGAATATTAGGACATCATATATTTGTGTAAATGAGACCCCCAAAGAAGGGGAAAATTGGAGGAGACAGGAGAATATCATTTGAAGAAATAATAATAAATGATTCTTACAAACAGGAGACAAATTATAAACCCACTGTACAGAAGCTCAACAAACTCCAAGGAGAAGTAGGATAAAGAAAACCACAGACACTACTGAAATACAAAACATAATTAGAATCTATTTTGAAAATCTATACTCCAACAAAATAGAAAACCTGGAAGATATCAACAGGTTCCTGGAGGCAAATGAGCCACCCAAACTGAATCTGGAGGACATACACAATTTAAATAGACCAAATTAAAGCAATGAGATAGAGGAAGTCATCAAAAGTCTACTAACAAAGAAAAGTCCAGGACCAGATGGATTCTCAGCCGAGTTCTACAAGACCTTCAAAGAAGAGCTCATTCCAATACTCCTCAAAGTATTCCAAGAAATAGAGGAGGAGGGAACCCTTCCAAACTCATCCTATGAAGAAATGTCACACTGATACCAAAAATAGACAAAAACACATCAAGGAAAGAAAATTTCAGACCAATATCCCTAATGAACATAGATGCAAAAATTCTTAATAAAATTTTAGCAAATCACATACAAAGCATATTAAAAAGATAGTGCACCATGATCAAGTGGGTTTCAACCCAGGGATGCAAGTTCTGGGTTCAACATCCAGAAATCAATAAATGTAATTCACCACATCAATAGACTTAAGGTCAAGAACCACATGATTATTTCAATAGATGCAGAAAAAGCATTTGATAAAATACAGCACCCTTCATGCTCAAAACACTAGAAAAAAAAGGGAGAGGAGGAACATACCTCAACATTGTAAAGGCTATCTATGCTAAGCCCATGGCCAACATCATTCTAAATGGAGAAAAACTGAAAGTATTCCCCCTGAAAACTGGAACAAGGCAGGGATGCCCTCTTTCACCACTTCTATTCAACATTGTCCTTGAAATCCTAGCAGAGCAATTAGACAGACCAAAGAAATTAGAGGAATACGAATAGGAAAAGAAGAGCTCAAACTATCCCTATTTTCTGATGACATGATTCTATATTTAGAGGTGCCAAAAAATTCCACCAGAAAATTTCTGGAACTCATAAATGAATTCAGTAAAGTAGCAGGATATAAAATTAATGTTCATAAATCTAATGCATTCTTATTCATAAGTGATGAATCCTCTGAAAGAGAAATTAGGAAAACTACCCCATTCACAATAGCCTCAAAAAAAAAAGATACTTGGGAATAAATCTAACAAGAGGTGAAAAACCTCTACAATGAAAACTACAGAACACTAAAGAAAGAAATTAAAGAAAAACTTAGAAGGTGGAAAGATCTCCCATGCTCTTGGATAGGCAGAATTAATATTGTCAAAATGGCCATACTACAAAAGTGCTATAAAAATTCAGAGCAATTCCAATTAAATCCCAGTGACAGACCTCATAGCAATAGAGCAAGCAATCATGAAATTCATATGGAGGAATAAGAGACCTGGAATAGCTAAAGCAATCCTTAGCAAGAGGAGTGAAGCAGTGGGTATCACAATACCAGATCTTCAACTATACTACAGAGCAATAGTGACAAAAACAGCATGGTATTGGAACCAAAATAGACAGGTAGATCAATGGTACAGAGTAGAGGATACAGAGACAAACCCACATAAATACAGGTAACTCATACTTGACAAAGGAGCCAAAAACATACAATGGAGAAAGGATAGCCTCTTCAACAAATGGTGTTGGGAAAACTGGAAATCCATATGCAGTAAAATGAAACTAAACCCCTATCTCTCACTTTGCACAAAACAATTCAAAATGGATCAGGGACCTAGGAATTAGACCAGAGACACTGCACCTAATAGAAGAAAAAACAGGTCCAAATCTTCATCATGTGGGCTTAGGACCAGATTTCCTTAACATGACTCCCAAAGCACAAGAAATAAAAGCAGGAATCAATAATTGGTATAGCTTGAAACTAGAAAGCTTTTTCTCAGCAAAGGAAACAATCAGCAATGTGAAGAGAGAGCCTTCAGAGTGGGAGAAAAACCTTTGCCACACACACTTCAGATAGAGCACACATCTCTAGAATCTATAAAGAACTCAAAAAACTTTACCCCAAGAGTACAAATAAACCAGTCAATAAATGGGCTAAGGAAATGGGCACTTTACAGAGGAAGATCTCCAAGCAATCAACAGATATATGAAAAAATGTTCAACATCCCTACTAATAAGAGAAATGCAAATCAAAACCACCTCAATATTTCATCTCACCCCAATTAAAATGTCTATTATCAAGAAAACAAACAATAACAGGTGTTGGTGAGGATGTGGGGAAAAGGGTACACTCATATATTGCTGGTAGGATTGCAAGTTGGTGCAGCCACTCTAGAAAGCGGTGTGGAGATCCCTTAGAAAACTTGGAATGGATCCATCATTTGACCCAGCTATCCCACTCCTTGGCCTATACCCAAAGGACTTAAAATCTGCATACTACATTGATGCAGCCACATCAATGTTCATAGCTGCTCAATTCACAATAGCTAGATTGTGGAACCAACCTAGATGCCCTTCAAAAGATGAATAGAAAAAGAAACTGTGGTATATATACACAATGGAATATTACTCAGACATAAAGAAGAATAAAATTATGGCATTTGCAGGTAAATGGATGAAGTTGGAAAATGTCATGCTAAGTGAGGTTAGCCAAGCCAATCCCAAAAAACCAAAAGCTGAATGATCTCTCTGATAAGTGGATGATGATATATAATGTGGGGTGGGAGGAGGCAAGAATGGAGGAAGGATGGATTGCACAGGGGAAAAAGAGGTTGGGATCGGGTTGGGGTAAGAATAGTAACAGAATGAGACAAACATCATTACCCTATGTACATGTATGATTACACAAATGGTGTGACTCTACTTTGTGTACAACCAGAGATACAATAGCTGAACCCCATTTGTGTACAATGAATCAAAATAAATTAATTAAAAAAAACACAGCAAGGCACATTGAGATCATATTGCTGAGACCAGTGATCAATAAAGGTGTATAGACCCCTCAGGGAAGGAAGGAAATCATCATGCACAAAAGGATAAACAAAGATCAAAAGCAGAGGTTTACCTGGACACTGCATGGGAAGGAGCCGGTCTGGAGAGAACAGAACTTCGCTGTGGTGGCGTTCTCGAGACGTATGTCCTTGGCATCGCACAACACCTGTGAGGGGCGACCCGCTGACTGAAACTCGTACTCAAGGACTCTCGTGGTGTGGAGAGGGAGAGTCTCCCACAGCCCATATGTGGGAGCAGGCCCTGGGCAGCAAGGTTCGGGGGTGGCTTTTAGGATGGAGTGCATCATGCGGGCTCTGACCTCGTCTGCGGATTGATCCACTGGATTAATCCATCAGATGGACTTCACACGGATTAATGCATGACAGCTGAACAGACTCGGGGGCAGCAGCAGGTCCTGCAGCGGTGCCCTGCAGGGGCTTATCTCTGCCCAGTTCCTCTGTGTCTGCCCCCTGCTGCCCTGAACTGAGAAGTCCTCCCTCCGCTTCCCTCCACTCTGATGTTCCTGCCGTGGAGCCAGCTGACCATGATGGAATCCTCTGGAATGGAGGGCCAGAGTACAGACGTCCTCTGCTGAGTGTCAGCCTACAGAATAAAACAGAACCATACAAAGTCGGTGAATTCAAACAGACTGGAGAAAGGAGAGGGTGGATTGGATTTTGGAAAAAACAGTCAACAAATAAAAATGGTAGATAAGAACACAACCAAATAATAACATTTAGCCCAAATGCTCTAAGCAACCTATTTAAAGGAAGAGATAATCAGGCTGAATTAAAGAAAAGGAAGGGGAATCCAAATAAATATTCTCTTCAAGAATCACACAGAACTGTGAAGTCACAAATGGGTTGAAAGAAAAGGATGGGTGAAAGCATGCATGTTCACCTAAATCCAAGGGAAGCTCGACTTGCAATAGTAGCCACAAAATTAGGCTCAAAGCAAAGAATGTTGTTATGGATGATTATTTTAGAATGAGAAAATGGTTATTTCATGAAGAGGACATAATAGTAATTATTATGCATCTAATAACAATTTCAAAATAGACATATTAGAAACTGAGAAACAAATAGGCATGGTTAAAGATTTTGATATACTTCCCTTAAGGATTAATAGGAAAATTAGATATAAATCAGTCAAGGACGTTTATGAGCTGAGTAGACCTATCAATCAAATCGAGCTAGTAGATACTTACAGGTCATTCAAAGCAATGACCACAGACCCATACTCCTTCCAACCTTACCCAGGGCACACCATCCTTCTGGAGCATAATAAAATTTTCAAAATATAAAAAGAGAACATGTAAATTTTATTTATTACTGCTTGATTTCCACAATGGAATTAAATTAAATATTTCTGATAGAAAAAGTATAAAACCCATAGATTTTAGAAACTAACTAACATTTTTATTATCTGTGCCCCCCAAAAAGAAATCAGAAAATGTTTTGAAAAGGATACAATGTAAACACATATATCAAAATCATCATAGGCAGCTAAATCAGTCCTTAATTATAAATTAATCACAATAAATACCTACATTATAAAAGAAGAAAAAGTTCAAATTAAAATCAACCTTCAATTTGAACATTTGGAAAAATGAGTGAATTTAACTCAAAATAAGCACAAGAGGGAGATTTGATAATGTGCAAAAATCAGCAAAATACAAAAGTAAGCAAGACTAAAATATAATGATACCAAAATTTGTCTTTTTGCAAGTTTAATAAAGTCAATAACTTGTATCTAAGTCTGTTAGAAAAAATGAATATGAAATACCAAAAATAAATATTGGAACAAAAAATGAGGCACACGAGTTGTACATGTTAAAAGAACAAATGATCATCGTGGAAAGTGTTACGCTAACAGATGCAAGAATTTAGATGAAACAAATGTTATGAAAGAAACAAACCCCCAAAGCTCTCTCCAGAAGAAATAGCTTAACTGCACGGTCCCACATCTATCTGAAGGGTGCAGGTATGGTCTACAATTGTCCTACGCAACCCTTCAGACATATACTGCCTCTAGCAAATTATACTATTTTTTAAGAAAAAATCATCACAAAATCTATGCACACTCTTCCATGAAATTTAGCAGGAGGAAATGATTTCAAGCTCATTCCTTAAGTTCAGCGTTAGTTTGACTCACAAACCAGGGAAAGATATTATAATCAAAAGAAAAATGGGATAAAGTAATGTGTCTCATGAAAATTGATGGAAATACTTCTGACAAAATATTTTAAGTAAAATCCAACAATATATAAGAAGAAGAATAGATTATGATGAAGTTGTGTTTACCCAAAAAATAAAATGTAGGTTTGCTTTTGAAAATCAAACATAATTAACCAGAATAAAATATTGAAAAAGAAAAGCTGTACTGTTTTCTGAAGAGTTGCAGAAAAATTTCTGACAAAATTCCATATCCATTCCTCTGAAAAGAGAAAATGTCAGTGCGAGGGAGAGAAGAGTCATCCCCAGGCGGAGAGGCATTTATACATAACTCCTGAGCTAACTGCTAACATCATACCTCAGGATCAGAGGACAGGCATTGATTGCACCCAATCAAGGACAAGGGCAATGCTCCGGAGGTTCTCCTGGGTCTAAGGAGGCCACACAACCACCCGGGAGGTGTCTAGAGCTCAAGGGAAGAAGGAACCCACATCCATTCACGGAAAACAAGACCATCAGGCGAAACTCCTAGAAGATCCTAGAAGAGAATCACTAAAACACAAAGGTGAATTCAGAAATGATCTCTAAAGTGTAAGAGCAGTATTCCAAAATAGGTTGTGCTTAGTAGCTATGAATTATGAATGGTGTCGACTGCTTTCAAATTGAAATAAAGGTTAGGATTCAAAACAGCAACTAAATACTGATTTATTAGGACCTAAACTCTGAAAATATATAAAACATTGGTGAGGGAAAGTGAAGACATCCTACAGAAATGGAGAATATTTTTCCCCCTTGGATTGACAAAGTTGAGACAGTGAGGGAGCCAACGGATTGCATGTGGATTAATAGTTCAATATGGTCACGATAAAATCGACAACAGGTGTTTAACCACAGAAATTCCCTAGTTGATTCTGTAATCTATATGAAAATGGATAGACGTATAATAGCTATTTTCTCCTGTAGAATAGGGTTGGAGGACCTAGAGCAGCAGGATCATAGACACCTGGAGCTACAGAAAGGAAGACGGAGTGCTTTCGACAGGTTCACAGAAAGCCAGATCAGCGTGTCAGAGTGCGGAGGCTAGAAACAGTGGCCCCAGGGCACCACGCTGACCGCTCCCCTCAGGTGGAAGGAAGGCGAGGACGGCCCTGGCCGTGGCTGTGCCGCACGGCAGAGGGTCCAGCCTACCTGGGCAGCAGAGAGCAAGTGGGAGACACCCCATGGGAGAGAGGGGCGCCTGTACTCAGGGAGAGAAGTTCTCTGTCCCCGTGGAAAGCTGACACAGAGCCCGGACCAGCGAGCGAGCGCACGGTGGAGCCACGGGGCAGCCACCTCTCCCAGGTCTGGAAGCAGTCACACACACACTTCCATATCAAAAATAGAGCACGTTAGGGAGAAATCTGGAAGAGAGCACAAAGGTTCAGAAATCTTTTCCTAAAACGTGTTTTTTTGTAACAAAAAGCACAAAATCATAGTAACCCGAGATAGGTCTGATTTATTAATGTAGCAAAAAAGAATCATTATAAAACATCAACAAATCCTCTTTATCAAAATTAATCTGCTTTTCAAAAACCACTTTTAAGATGTATAGAGTTCCGGTCTTTGAGATTTGTATTTATCTGGAATATACAAATTTAACTCCGACAACTGTAACTCCATAACTCGTCACCTTTAGAGAAATGAGCCGATTGTTTGAAATGGATGTCACCAGGAAGGTCTCTGCCTGGCACACCGGGACTTGGGAGGGTGCTCAGTCCATCACTTGGGAGGAATGCACATTTATCTCCATGAACCACCACCACGCACGGCGGAGTGACCACGGGTGAAATCCGAGTGTGCACAATGTCAGAAATGGCTCCACCCTGGATGCACCCATTCCTCTTCCAGGGATTATCTTACAGAAACAGTGGACAGTACCCCTCAGGGTCCAATATGAAGACCTGGGGGACACCCAGCCCGCCACAGCCAGTGCCTGGCTTCTTGTAATCTCTGTGTGGAGGCAGCGCACGGAGGAGGTCAGGTTCCCAGCAGCTCCGTGCAGTCAGGGCGGCGGAGTGGGCTTCCTGTGTGCTGCCTGCCGTGTCCGCTCAGCGGCTATCCTGGTGCATCTGGTGATGATGAGGGTTTGAGGTGCCCTTCCTGTCCTCCTCTTCTTGCCCCTTTCTACTTTGTGTATTTCCAAAATTTCTAGAGTAATTCATATGCTCATATCAGCACTCATTCCCTTAAAAAATAATGGTTACTTATATTTATTTTAACCTACATTTAAACATGTGTGCATCAGTTTAATAATAATATCTGTTCAATAAATACGTTCAAAGTGGACACGTATTTGCAGAAGTCTGACCCTCTGGGCAGTCCTGGCAGAGCCCTGACTGCCTCCCTCCCGTCCCAGCACCGTGCACCCGTGCATCTGACAGTGCTTCACCCCCGAGGGAGGCGAGCCCACAGGTGTGGCGGCTCCCGCCCGAGGCTTGCCCGTCCTCAGGAGCCTGTGGTTAACACCTTGCCATTCAGCAGCAGACTTTAGCCCATCCTGTCTGCCAAGAATTTAAAATGCACCAACATTTTGCTATACTCTGCTCTTCATTGCTGTGGTTTTGATGTGAGGTGTCCCCCAAAAGCTCAGAGGGGCAAATCCTGGATCAGGAGAGCTGCGACCTCACCCCTGGGGTGACCCGTTGAGTGTATTGAAATTCGAGTGGACTAGAGGGTGGTAAGTGGAGGCCTACGGGGCCTGGCTGGAGGAGGCAGGTCCCTGGGACCTTGGACGGCCCTTGGACGGTCCCTTGTCCCTCAGTTCTCTCACGGAGCAGCTCCGCCGGCCCCACCCTTCCACTTGGATGTTCTGCCTCACCTGGGGCCCAGTACAACCGAGCTGGCCAACCATGAACTGGGATTTCTGAAACCATCGGCCAAAATAAATCTCTTCTCCTAAGTTCCTCCTCTCGGGTGCTTAGGTCACAGTGGTGAAAGGCTGACCAGCACATTTGTCGTTCTTGTCTGTTTTGGTCTCCGAGTTCTTCCACAGGGCGACCTCTGACCTTCCTCGCCAGTGGCACAACGTCCTACCCACGTTCTCCGTCTTCCAGGTCAGTCAAAGCATCCTCAGGTCAGTGTTGGCTCTGCCGTCCTGAGAGGACCACCCTGTGGGACTCAGATTGATCTACCACTGGTGGTGTTTTTCTGTTCAAACAACCAAAAAATTATAAACTTCAGTCAACTAAAACCACGAGTTGACAATGACTTTTCCAAAAGTATGTCCTTTATTGAGCCAAACCTGTTTACCTACTTCGACCATGAGGTAATCAAAATAGAACAGAGGGACCAAGGCTGACCGCAAGCGAATGAGGGATTTCCTGGGCTGATTGACTCTCCACGAGCAGGAACGGAGCCGCCCATGACTGTGCAGCTCGCACGCTCACACACACTCTTCCCATCCTTAGCAAGGGGCTCGCAAACATGGAGGAAGCTGGACAGACTGCCTTCGTCCACTCCAGCCTCTCACCCGCACGGTCACCAAGCAAGGACTGCCCAGCACCTGCTTATGTGTTGACCTCAGTGACTTGCTCTGGTAAATGAAGACAGAAAGTGAACTAATAAATGACCTCGGATCCCTTAAATGATACTAAATACGGGTACAGAATTTAAAAGATGATTTTTATTAAACTGAACAACACTATGAGATGCATATTATTTTCTTACATGATTTAAAGATGAGAAACTGAGGCACAAAATTATTAGGCAAATTTACAAGATAAAATTTGACCTGATAAAAGCCAAGCCTCTCCTTCTGTTGCCCAGGAGCTCGTTAGGGATCATTTGTAACTCTCACAACTGCTCTGGATGCCCACGGTCTACAGGTGTGTCCCTGCAAACGTGTTTTAAAGGGTCTCTTGGTCACCATAGGTAGTTGTGCAGTGACATTTTCATAGAGAATATTGCTATGACCACAGCGGGCTTTTCCACGAAGGCTCTGACTGGCACATTCCTTCCGTGACCTCGCCTGACGGGAGGCAGCTGTTTTGTGCTCTGCGTTGTTAGAAGACTCATCAGGGAGAGATGCATGGATGGTTTTCAGAGCTGTGCTGCTGGGCCCTCCCTGCGGAGCCTGGCCTTCTGGCCTTGGAGAGAAGGAACGCCAGGGCGGGGCTCTGTCCGAGTTCACCCCCTGTGCTGACCACATCAGGTGCTCTGGACATTAGAGTCCACGTGGCAAGGGAAGAAAAAGACTGGAATACGTCAATTCTGTCCCAGTTTTAAAGCTGGGTACTATATTTACTAAGGAAATGATAGCATTTTCTCTTATTTAGGTCTGATTTTAAGATTGAATACGGATTAACCTAAATTAACAAATTATCTGGTTTATCAAATGATTCTAAGAAACATAATCTTTAATAAAAAAGAAAAAACACAATAAAGACACTTACACTCCACTGCCAGGGTTTAAAAACTCGTGTATATGTGTCTACATATTAAAAGACATAAAAGTCAAAATAATCTTGTCAAGGTATCAGGGCTCTGTTGTTCCAAAATACTTACATAACTAATAGAAAATATTTCTATTAATTAAAATATTAGGATTAAAGTTTAAACCCTGGCCTCTCAATTTATTAAAAATAATATCAACAAGTTCTTGTGCTTACAAATAGCATGTGGCTTTTAAATACTAATTTAAACATTCACGAATGTTTGAAGATCAGCGATTTATGAAAGCTGTGGAGGTGAGGTCTGCTTCCACTGATCGAGCCATAGCCTGTCCCTAAATACGGAGGGCATTGCTCACTTGAAGTGGCCTGGCCTAGGGCTGCCGCCCAGCCTTTGGGTGTGGAGTGTGCCTCCTGCTCCCAGAGTCTGGGAAGCACACGGGAGCTGTCACGGGAAGTGTGTGGGGACCGGCACTGGCTGCTGCTCCTTCATACATGGAATTACATGGAATTTCTACCACCACCAGTGAGACGGGCACCTCTAGCCCTGTGACATAAATTGGGAACCTGCAGCCGAGAAACGCTCTCAGAACTGCCCGCTGAGCCAGGCCGGGTGTATGCTCCACACTCAGCGAGGCTGTGCCCCAGGCTCAAGGTCAGAGCAGCAGCCTGCTCGCTCTTCTCCCCGCCCGCACCTCACTGAGAGTGTTCCCCTCTTCCAGTCACCGTGTCTGGTCCACTCTGGCCTCTGCGAGGCTCCGCTGATGTCCCAGGCACGTTGGTGTTCCCAGTTGGTGGTGGCTGGCTTCCATCCTGGCCTTGGATGTGCTCTGTCACTGACCACCCTTCCTGATCCTCCTGGGAAACCCACCCCGCTGGCTGCCCTTCTTCCCATCACCACCCACTGACCTTGCCCGTCTCTATTCAGTCCAGCTTTTCTCAGGCTGGAGTCTGTGCCTAGAGGTTGGCAATGGCTAAGGCTGCAGTGAGGAGACCACAGCCGCCCTTGTAGAAACAGCAGCGTACCACCGGGTGGGCAGGTCGCAGTGCCCATCTCCTCAGACGTGGCCGGGCCTCAGGGTCACGTGCAGGCTCTGCTCCTATGGCTGACTCCAGGTCTTGGAAGGAAGCCTCTGGCAAGAGCAACTAGATGGATGGCGCCACGGTGGGGGTGGAAGAAAGTGTCCACCTGGGGAGTGCCCGCCTCGTCCAGGTGTTCCAGCTGTGGGAGCCAATGCCAGCGCAGGCCAGTCCCCAGCTCAGCAGCCTAGCAATGACAATGGCTGCCTCTGACGGCACAGTCAGCAAGTGCAGTCCCTGTGATGCGGTCCTTGCATGTGTCCCACCTAATCTTAGAAAAAACTTTAAAAATAGGCCACATTTTAGAAGCTACTTACAAACTAGTCCGAAGAATCAGAATCAAAATTCAACCTCAGGACCAACACCCTCCGGCCAGGTCACCTGTGAAGCCCAGAGTCCCTCCGAGCTTCAGGCTCCCAGGTGGCCTCTGCTCACTGGGTCCAGGGTGTGTGACGGGTCACCTCTCAGGCACTGACCGTGCAGGCCGTCACCTGCTGAGTGCTGGCTGGTTCCAGTCTCCAGCTCTGCACAGGTGTCAGCTCTCTGAACCTACGACACCCTCGTGAGTGTTGGCGTCGAGATCACACAGAAGTCAGAGAGCGAGAACAGCCTGGACCATGTCACCCAGGAGAAGCCGAGGCCCAGCTGTAGCCTGCGGGGGAGAGCACGTCTGCTCAGCCACTGGCATCGTCTGGCCAGCGCTCTGCCTGCATCTGGGCTCGGACTCCAGACTCACCCCTCACTGCAAATCCTGGAGGAGGTCCTCGGAGAAACAGACAGAGCATCTGGAAGGAGCAGTTGCTCCCCTACTTAATGTAATGGCCCTGCTCCTGAGATCCGAAAATAACTCGCTACAAAATGGGTTGCGTCATTCTTGGGCCTGGTGTTACCTCCAGTGGGGTAAGTTGGCACTTGTATGAAAGGATACTTTTTGCAGATATTTGAATGCACACGTAGAATACCCACTTAAAAAAAAGAAAAAAAATTGACTCAGTGTTCTGGTTTAGATAGGAGATCTCCCCAAAAGCTCGTGTGTGAGACAATGCAAGAAGTTCAGAGGTAAGATGGTTGGGTTATGAGAGGGTTAACCTAACCAGTGC
Organism: Glaucomys volans; assembly: GCA_020662805.1. NCBI lineage: Eukaryota > Metazoa > Chordata > Mammalia > Rodentia > Sciuridae > Glaucomys > Glaucomys volans. Next base: position 815,400 of record JAJEJO010001280.1, read on the forward strand.
ATCAATCCCCTGAAGGGGCTTAACTTGGGGGTAAGTGTAGGCAGGGGGTGTGCGGCTGGAGGAGGTGGGTCCCTGGGAGTGCCTCTGGGGTTTACACGTTGTCCTTGTTGAGCAGCTCTCTCTCTCTCTGTCTCTGTCTCTCTCCTGTCTGTCTCTCTCTCTCTCTCTCTTTCTGTCTCTCTCTCTCTGCTTCTTGGTGACCATGCCCTCACCTGCTTTCCTCAGCCACGCTATTCCACCATGATGTTCTGTCCCACTGCGAGGCCTGAGGATTGGAGTGACTCTCAGTCTGTGGCTGAGACTTTTGGTCACCACAACACAAAGCTGACTGAAACACTCGGGCATTTAGAACATGACTTTATTTTAGAAAACATTAAAAACACCAAAATTATTCATGTCTCTTAATATGTATTTTGATTACTAAGAATTTACAGGCTTTGAAAGTAAATTTTTCAGAGTAATTGGGTCATGTTAATGATTAGAAATAGTAATTAGAATGAGGAATAAATCCAAGGCTAAAACCTCCTCCTCTCTCTGCTCTGATGGAGTGGAGAGAAGCTTATCAGGAGATGCTGATGCTGACCCACCGCAGGGGCCTTGGTCTCATTTCTCTCTTGGCTTCTCCGTCAGGAGTGGAGTTTGGTATTCGGTGAGGATCACGTTTCCTTCCATAATGACACGTGCGATGCTGCATTTAGCTTCTCTCTGTTAGGATACACGAGTATATGGCACATATTACCTGACAGACATCATTTCAGTTTTTATTTCATACTTCAGCTCCTCCAAATGCTGAGAAGCAGCATATGGATCAGGGCAGAGTAGGGAGTGCACTGAAATGCAGACTTATTAAAAACTGCGTATTTTCTTTCGCTTTGGATTGCTTGAAGGTGTTAGGAGCACTACTTTGTTAACTGGTCCCTCAGAGGGAATCACCTTTCGATTTGATTGATTGATTGATTTTGGCAATCCTTGTCAAGACTGATCCTGACAACTGTAGAATACAGTCCTCTATGAATAAAAGACGATCCGGCGGGCACAGGAACGAAACCTCAAGTAATCAGGCAATCAAACTTCCTTCATCAGGACGACAGTTTTGGAGCAGTCAGATCCGTTAATATGAGCAGATCTTTCTCTACTCTTAGATTTAAGGGATATTCTGAAGCAGAACTTCAGCAACTGTATTTAGCACCCATTTTGGTCGCTTCACTTGGTGATCCAATACCACACTGCTCTGCAGTGTTATTTAGGGTTCTCTCTGAAAAGGCTGTACCTCCCTCTGGAGATTTTAACCTTCCTGAATTACAAGGTCAGCCTTGCACACTGCCTTTCTCTCTTTCACAGGAGACAAGCACACTGTTGGTTCCATGAATTCACTGAATAAATGTCCAACGATGAGAAAACTGTTGGCAAGGTGACACAAAGGCAATATCCCCGGGGTGGGGAGAGGTGGGTGGACGGGCCCTAAGTCACAGGTGAGCGGGCAGTTCTGGGGTGCTGCCACACGGCAGGGGGGCTGTAGTTTACCACCACGAACTGCACATTTCAAAAGCTAGAAAAAAGTATATTGAAAGATTTTGCCATAAAGAAATGGTGAATGCTTAAATAGACAAATATGCTTAACCTGATTTAAACATTGTGGAATGTGTAATGCACCAAAACACCACAAGGTACTCTATTAGTAAGGATAATTTTATGTTTTTATGTGTCAGTAAATTTAAATGAACAAAATAATGTTCATGACAATTAACCAAATCTCCTTAACGTGGTCCTCTTCTCAGATACGCACTGGGCTTAGGGATGACCCATTCCTTGTCGGGGCTCCCCAGAGAGTTCCGAGGACGCGTGCCAATACGGCTCTCCGCAGAAGCCACTTGCAGTAATCATGAGGCCCCAGTGTGACGCCTCCCCCTGCCAGCATCCCTGGTTCAGCACTGCTCTCAGGACGGCACTAGGGGAAGCGGGGTGGTCAGGTGGTCTGAGGCTCCCGGCACGTGTACAAAGGGGGTGCCTTTGATGGATGCCTTCCTCGTCCAGTATCTTTACCTGCTTCCTTCATGCTTTCGGTCTCTGCACTTGCTTTCCCATGGAGGGCCAGGCAGCTTCCCCCCTGCCCACGTGGGCCTTTCCCCGTGATTCTCCAGCAGTGGCCTCCCCTCCACCAGCACCTCACCTCACCCCCATCCCCCACTTCAGTGTGGGACTCTCTAACACCCTGTCATAGAAGCCAGGGTGTCGTGACGTGTACCCAGTGACCTGCACCTGTGCCCTGAGTCCCCAGGCTGAGCGCCTGAGTGGTGGGGTTGTCCTCACACCCCTGCAGACGAGGTCAAGGCACAGTTGGTAGGTGCTGAGTGTCCTTCCTGTGAACTGACGTGCAGGGGACAGCCTTGTGATGGTGTGTCTTCCCTCCCTGGATCGTGGTGTTTCCCGTGTGACACTGTGCATCCTGCTGCAGACCTCGAGCAGGACTGGACAGGATGCAGACCCTCTGTCCATTTTCAAGTTCAAAATCATGAAGACGGTGGCACCTGATTTTGCTCTGCTCTACCCGGGCTACTGCTCTGCCCTCTGCAGCCGGAGGCCTCTCCCTTGGAGACAGCGCCTCGCCCCAATGGCAGCCCTGGCATTTGGAGGGGTGAAGGACAGGAGCAGCATGCCATCCTCTTCTCAGGGCTGACTCAGTACAAGCAAGGGAAGGACCCGATCCTGCTCTGGTCCTGTCTGTCCTCGCACTCATTTCCACAGGGCTGTGTGCAGCTTCTTGTGGGGAACTTGTCACCTTCGGTTGGCCCCATCCCTCAGGACAATCACTCTAGAACTGAGGCTGCGTCACTCAGGGGCCCTGCTCCTGGCACACACGCCACCCTCTTCGTGGACTGGGACAGCATTTGTGAGTCCCATCTGTTGCCTCCACGAATCCCCATCGTCCTTATAAAAGTGTGAAAGGGAAGTTCAGCCTTCCCTTGGACGCTCTGCTGGGCTACAGGGGCCTGGAGGGAAGAGGCACCTCCTTCCCCGAGTGTGAGAGCCTCCAGTAGGCAGCCTGCTGAGGAGTGGGGGACACAGGAGGCCGTCCGCAGGGGACGCATGCTCAGCTCTTCCCAGACTCCCCAAGCCCCTCTCCTGTGACGCCCCTCCTCTGCTCATCAAGAGTAGCTCCTTTTGTTTCTCCACCCTGTGGCCTCAGAGAGGAGAAGCAGCTCTCCCGTCTGTGTCACTGAGTGGTGCCCGTGGCTCTGGAACAGACGGCAGGGGACCCCCGTGGGGGACTCAGCTTACTCTCTGAGTGGATAAGGATAAGCGAGCCTCGTCCTGGGAGGTTGCACGGCGGACACTTACGGGTCTGGAGCGCTGGCATCTTCCCTCCCTTTCTTCTGTGTCTTTGGGGACAGCGCCGGGGCTGCAGACGGCCCCTTGACACCCCACGGAGGGCTGAGAGCCCCGGGGAGGACTGCACACAGCAGACCCGACTCTAGGCGGCTTGCCTGCCCCACCTGCCCTCTGCCCAAGTGAGGTTTCGTTGGAGGCAGGAAGTTTCAGCAGATCGCTGGTGTGACTCAGGCACCAGACGCAGCCCTGAAGGACCTAAATGTTCAATTCCAGCCTTGGAAGACGCATGGGTTTAATGTGTGTCCCCTCCCCTCCCAAAGACTGCAGAGCAAGCAAGAAAGGGTCTGCATGCTGTGTGCTCCGCCGCCTCTTCTCACTGCTGGGAATGTAGCTGAATATGGTGCTCTTATTGAATATTTTGAGAATAAATATAGGGATGATAATCATTTCATTAGACACTGGGCTCCTGTCAGTTCAACTTCATATCTTTGGTCTAAAAATTCTTTCCATTCTTATGTACAACAATGGAAAAATAACTTACTCTAATATGACTCGGGGATTAACGCAAAGTAATATGCATCCTACTTAAAAATATTATACTTAAATTTTACACTATGAATTCTTTGCTTTCTAAGTTATCTCAGAATCCAATCATTAGTAAAGTAATAGGTAAATTACTTGCAAAAATTATATTGCAGTTGTACTATGAGAAAATTAAGGTATCACAATGTCAGAACCAGCTTAGGATTCACTGAGGACTTTACCCTGGCTTCCCTTTGCTGTCACCATTGCTGTCACAAGTCCCAAAGGTGGGCCTACGCCCTGTCCACTGGCTAGCATGCAGTAAGCAATCAATCAATATTGGCGGAATTGAATAGAGCAAAAGAACTGGTTTGGGTACCATTATATCCTCCTTTACAGATTTAAGGAAATTATTACAAGAATGAATAAAAGCAATAAAATCCAGCTTCCACTCAGGCTGCTACTTTTCTTTCAATCAGAACTAACATCCACCTCACTGATGTGGACACTGCAGGGTGTTCACTCCACTGTGACGGTGAGTCTAGTGACCCAGATGTGTTACTGGCTTCACAGGCTCACAATGAACTGGAAGCGACAGGCCTGCTCCTCGGAGGGAGGGAGAGGGGGAGGGAGGGTTCACACTGAAATGACCCTGGGCCGGAAAGCAGCGGTTCAGCTAAGAGCTTTCCAATGGGAGCCGGGACGGTGCCCCATCTCTGAGACCAGGGCCCCAGCCCAGCCTGGAACACAGGTCGGCCCTGCTCCACACAGTGTCCAGGCAGTGATCGACACATGCAAGCAACATCAGAGATGAAGAAAACATATTGGCTAATAATGCATTTGGATTCAAGGGACAGAAGGTCCAATCTAGTGTGGCTTATATAAAAATAAATTTATGTCTTTCACAAGGCAAAAATTCTGGACACTGCCATCTTTCTGTTTTCTTTTAATTTCTCTTGTCCTTTCTGTCATGGTTGCAAATGGGGTGGCTGATCCTGGTGCCATGTTGGCAATATCCAAATCAAGAAGAAGGGAAGAAAAACGGGGTCAGAAGGCAAGGTCTAGTTTTTTTTATTTTTTTTATTTTTTTATTTTATCAAGCTCAACGTCTCCCTGCCTCTGTCTCTAGCCTGATCACGTATCATCCCTGTGGACATGCAGGAGGCATGAATGGACCCCGTGGGACGTGCACACAGCTCCTGCAGGACCTGCCTTTGCGGGTTTAGGAACAGGGGCTGGGAATGGCCAGGGGTCTGTGCTCTGCTGGTGTGAGGTCTCCTTCCTGAGCGACTTTCGGGTTAGCGTGGACGCGCCTTTCAGTTTGACTGTGAGAAAGAAGGGTCGCTGTAACTGTCGTAATGTTATTGGTTAAGCAGAACCTTAGTTTTGCAGAATTTCACTTACGTGGATATCCTAGAGCGTCACTTCCCAAAGCGCTGATGTCCTAAGAAAACACATTTTAACACGGGAATTAGATGCTCAGGAAATGCACGGTGACCCTGCACCACAGAGGCCCTGGGGCCAGAGAGGAAGTGAGTGGCGACCTCTGACTTCAGAGGCTGCAAGCACTCAGAGACTTTCAGACGGACTCTCACAAGATCCTTTGGTCGTAATCCTGAAGCGACCCCAGTGGGTGTGTTGCTCTGAGGCTGCACGTGTGACTTCTGGGCCAGGAACTCCCGGTCTCGACCCTCCTACCCAGAGAGAGTCAGTCTTCGTTTGAGTCAAAGGACGTCTTGAGATACAATTGCACTTGTTTTTATTCCTGAACGCATCACATTCTGCTGCATGATAGCCACCTTCCTCTTCTCGAGAGGGGAGGTGAGATTCAATTCACAATCAAATCTGCAGAACCACGAGAAGTCCTTGGGGAACAGAGGCGCCTGTCATTGCTGGAGTGAGTGAAGGGATGAATGAATACTGCATCTGTGTGTGAGGAGTCACAGCAGAACTGCGGGCACTCGCCAGATCTTCTGCTTCAGGTCGGTGGAGATGTGGTGCATCTGCTTTGCTTGGAGACAAGGCCTTCCAGCGTCCATTGGCAGCTGTCCAGCCCTACAGCCCTATGCCATGGCCCTGCAGAACCTTCCAGAGACCCTCATGACCAGACCCGCCTGCTGCTTCTGTCTTCCTCTCTGCGAAGTCTTCATTCACTTAGTGCCACGCGCTCTGCTTCCAATGCTCTCTTGGATGAGATCAGCGGTGAGCGACCCTCAGGACTTGGAGCAGGAAGCAGACGGCCTTGGGGCAGGTAGTAAAAGCTGCTCCTCACACAAGCCAAACCGCAGTGCACCTCTGGGGCAGGCCATCCCAGGCACGCCAGGCCCTCTGGGGATGCATTGGAGGGTCAGTGGCAGTGGGTTCCACGGTGGCCGTTGGCTCTGGGCAGCTCATGTCCCCCAGCCTCACCTTTGGGTCCAATGTCACTGCATGGAAAAGATCCAGCGAACCACAACTTGAGTAAGAAAAATTACAGGCACTTCAGGCTGAGAAACGAAGTCCCGAACGTCCCCTGAGAGAGCGTGAGGTGGTCAGAACATAATGAGGATCATTCTCGGTCCACTCTCCTGCCTTTGAATCGCCCACGGACATCATTTTTCCCATTTCTGTGTCTTCCTATTATTTTTCCTCATAAGAGCAATGAGGTGACTAATGAACAGGAGAGTCCGAGTCATTGTCACCTCCAGTCTCTGGGCTGTTGGGAGAAATGAGAAACCAACTCCACCAAAAGGTAATAAGGCATCTAAACACCCTCAGATCCTTTCTGCGGCTCTCAAACTCAGTCTACTAGCTTGTGTATTGCAGGGGCTCAGGACTTGGGGGAGGTGGCCTCAGGAGCCGGCTTCCCCTGCGTCCAGGGTCAACACCAGCAGTAAAGAGCACAGCTGTGCTGACCTGGGGCCAGCAGGCAGCTTCCTTGGCTGTTGGGCTGTTGAACAGGATCTCATTTGCATCTCTGATCTCTGGCTTCCCTCTGGGCAGTTGTGGCTCCTCATTAGTCCTGGGCTGAGCCAGGCAAGTGCTCCCTGACCAAGACCCCTCTGCTCCCCTCCTCCCGGTGGCGGCCATCTGTGACCACCCTTGCTCCCTGCCTCCTCTGAAGCACATCTCCCAGGGAAGTCCCTCACACCCCTACACACCACCACCGCATCCCTTTCCATCCAGAAACTGCTTTATAAGGTAAAGAGCACACTAAATATTTCAGGCAGATTACGATTCAGAATGAAGCAGCTCAAAAATACTTCCAGTATCTGTGGTTATAATGTGATTGAAAATATCGAGCCCTCCCTGTGCCGGGCATCAGACTTTATCATCACCTTTGACCTTTACACCAGAAGGAGTAGGGCATGCATCCCACACCGGGGGGAGGGGCGCCTGAGACTCCAAATAGGTCAACTGATTGAAAGCTGGAGAATAGAAAAACTGTTTTTCTTTCTGTGACCAAATCATCTCCAATCTTAAATAAAATTCTCAATATAGAAAATGATGGAATGTTGGTGCCTGACACCTCACCTGTTCTGTAATTAAAAGGAAAAAAAAGGTAGGAATGATAGCAGAGTGAAACAGACATTATTACCTCGACCAATGTGATCTTGCAATATGTATAAGAGATTCCATTCCATTCATGTATGATCTCTCAAAATGTATAAGTGCATTCTACGGTCATGTACAACACACTAGAACAAATAAAAAATTAATTAAAACTTTAAAAAAGGAAAAAATTGGTAAAAGACATAAGAAAGAGAAAATCTAGGGCTGAGTGGTTTGCCCATATCTAGTTAGGTAGCAATCTGGCCCTAGGTAGCTCATCTCCCAGAATTTTTTTTTTTTTTTTTGGCCAAGGATTAAAACCAGGGGTACATAACCACTGAGCCCCATCCACAGTCCTTTTTATTTTCTTGTTTTCAGGCAGGGTCTTGCTAAGTTGCTTAGGGCCTAAGTTGATGAGGCTGGCTTTGAACTTGTGGTCCTCCTACCTCAGCCTGCCAAGCTGCTGGGATTACAAGCTTGTGCCAGACCACCCAGCTTCATCTCCCAGATTTTTGTCCATTAAAAGACCGGACATTTCATTGGCCAGTTCCCTTCATCTTCTGCATGTGCTCTCAGCTTTCTGGCTGGGCTGGGCAGCCTCCCTGGATGGTTACTGCCCAGGCCAGTCTCCTGTGCTCCTGTGAATCAGGAGGCAGCAGACACATGTAGGAGAAGGCCCCTTCCCCATGTGACCTGGCTCCCTGAGCTTTGTCTCCAGTGTGGCCCAGACTCAGGGTCAGCTCTTCCATGAGTGAACCCCGAGTGTGGGGCTGGGTGTGGGGTGGGGCAGGGGAGAGTGGGGAGGGGTGGGAGAGAGGGAAAGGGAGGGAGGCCTCCCTTCTCCCCTTGTCTCTGTTCTCTGGATGCGTGCTGTTTAGCAGGGACAACAATCCCACCACAGGAACATTCCGGGGGCTCTGTGTCTGTGAATTCAGTGGGCTTCACTGACTTTTTTTTATCAGTCAGAATTTTCCATGTAACAAGATTTTTCAGTATACTTCCAGCACAGGAGGCCTTTATTGGAAGATACTAGGTACAGAGCTTCTTGAGTCCAGAGGCTTCCTAAGTGAAGATGTCCACCCCATCCCACCCACGTGGCCTCGCTGAGCTGGCTCACATCTGTCAGAAGGCAGCCAGCACCTCTGCCACCTCTTCTCTGGGAGCTTCAATTCACACTTGAATTCCACATGACACCCTGTAACCCCTATGGGCCATCCCACCATAACCCAGCAACCGGGCAGTGCCTCCTGGAGCATCTGCAAACTGACCCAAATGGCTCCCTGGGGGGCTGGGTGGGCGTGTCCCTTACCACTTCTTTAGCCAGGGGTCTTCTCTCCTCAGGGGCTTCTGATCATTTTGGGGGCCTGGAACCAGGTACAAGCGTGACTCCTGAAGTCCTTCATCCAAGGAAGACAGCCCTGAGCTGCAGAAGCTGGGAGCGAACTCCGACTGTATTTCTTACAGTTTGTGAAATTTCTATGTATGAATTGTCTTCACAGACTCGTATGCCTTCATGTTTCAACCAACAAAATTCTAATTCGCATGTTTATTTGTATAGCTGTGAATTATTTTCAGTGCCATGTAATGCTATTTTATATCTAAACAGAACAATTTGACTATATTTTAATGTTGATTATTTTATTTTTGCCAATATGCTCTCATAGCAAAACATGTTGCCGTAAGCGCTGTATCAATTAGGATGCAGCTAAGGGAGCTGTGCTGCCAGTAATGTGAACTGTGAAAATTTAATTAAGGAAGAGTTAACTAATAAAGCGCTTCAACCACTATAACCAGTGAAAGAAGCCAAGGAGCAACAGCGCGGGAAGCGGGAGGAGCGGCCGCCGTGCCGGCAGGAGAGGACGGAGGCTGCATCCCACCTCGGTGCGGGAGCCTTGCTGCGGGACACCGCCTGCCGGGAGAACCTGATGGCCGCTGCACAGCCTGTGCCGCCCCCGGGGCCACCGGGCAAACGCCACTGGGTTCGCCTCCACCGCCGGCTGCCGCGCTGCGCAGCACGGGAGCGAGGCCCCTTCCCCGATGGGCAGTGAACTTCCTGCTTGCTTCCTCCTACGGGGCCTAACTTTGCACCGACTAGGAAAGCACCGTCTCTGCTGCCGCACAACAAGGTCACGAGAGGACTCAGGCTGCACGTCCCCACGCCGCCCACGCCCATCCGGCCAGGCTGGGCTCTGGCGCCCCAGCAGCGCTGATGCAGGCGCGAGCTGTCCATCAGAGCGCGCGAGCGCGGTGCTCTGAACGTCCTGAATTGCTCGCACCTCTTCACCTCTGTTCCTGGATGAGAACTCCAACGTCACTGTGCTTAGTTTTCCACATCCGTCATTCAGGTGAGGCTGTTCATTTTCGCTTTTCATGGGCATTTCCGCTCCCTTCCGCTCATTGAGGCCTCTTTCCCCAGTTCCCCGGTGCGTTGTGTGCGCACCATGTCTTTGTCACTGTTATCAGTTTGCTACGTTATGAAAATCAGCCCTTCTGTTATATGTTTGCCAAGCATTTTCTCCTAGTCGTCCATGTTTTTATAAACCTTTTATTTATTAGAATGCATCAATTAATTGCAGACTAAGTTATCCTCATGTTTTAGATAAGATCTCTCCATTTGGAATAATGAAAAAATTCTACCATTTTCTTTCCGACATTTTCTAAGGTTTCAATTTTGCATTCATCTTTGTAACCATTTGGGTTGACTTTCAGGAGTTATGACAGGTGGTCAGGACGCATTTTCCTTTTGTCCTTTAATATGGACCCGTGGTCCTGGCACCACCTATTGCAGAGCCCTTTACCAGCCCCCTTCCTCTGGCTTATTTGCAGAGCCTGCTCTACATGCCTGCAGTTTGGTTTTGTGTCAGGGCTATCTGTTCTGTGCTGAGTCATTCGTGTCAATCAGTGCCCGCCACGTCACCTGAAGCAGCACTTATGGTGATGAGACTCAGCAACAGCTTTCAAGAAACCTGATACATAAAATTGTAATGTACAAATGGTGACGGTTAGGAATCACACTCTCCAAACTTTATGAATTTTAAACTTCACTGTTCTTTGAATCTTTGCAAGGATGAGGTCCCAGTGCAGTGCTGAAGTGAAGAGGAGAGGACTGTGAAGGAGCTTCACGAACCAATGTTCTGCCAGGAGGCATAGTCTATAGGGGGTCCGTGATGAAAAATTTTCAGTTTCAAGTTAACTTTCTTTCCTATTTTGCTATAACTATTTCTTACAAACCATTACTGAATGCCTTACACCATTCCTCTGGAAATGCTGAATTATCACATGCTATTTATAGTCTATGAATTCATAAAATATTTGAGGTGGATTACACATGGATCTCACCACCTTCATCTAATCCTGAGCTCCGGAAGCAAGGCCAACTGGAACATAATAAATTCATTTCTGTGTTTTGTCTATTAACATTTTTGAAGGTTTTTAGATATGTCTGTGATCTTACTAATTATTTTTTTTCTTCTCAGTCTATTGTCTGACAGTGACATCAAGGTTTAAATAATTTCACAAAATTAACCAAAGAATATTACCTACTTTCCATCCTTTGGAAGTGCCTACATAATGTAGGAGTGTGTGTTTTATTATGAGACGTTGGTTTCAATTATTTTGCCTGAATTTAGGCACTGGTTATAAAACTATCCAGGATTTGAGTCCATTCTTTATTGACATTTTCATAAAGAAAGAAAGGAGAAAGGAAAAAAAAAACAGAATTGTTGACTGTGGAAAAGCACTTGGCTTTTCCAAATGCAGAGCTCTGACTCAAAATACATGAAAGCAAAATACTGATCCCATCCACAAGTGTCCTACACCAGCACAACTGATTTCCTTCCCAGAATGGCTGCACGGCTCGAATCCAGAGGTCATTGTCTTGATTTTTTTTTTAATTCATCTGTGAGCAAACTGTGCTTGAGGTACCATCAGGTCTTCCTGCCACCTTGAAGTTAGGCAAAGACAGATGTCACCTTGATTCTTGCTTTTGTGACATTTTTTGATGGTTCACTACTGGCAGCTTTAAAGGCCACCCACTCTTGTGGCCTCGTGTCCCCCATATGGGCAAGCTGATAAGAAAATCTGGGTGCTCCCCAGTGGATGCCGGGGAGCTCCAAATCAGGCAGGCCCCAGTCGCACAGGAAGTCTCATCCAGTGTCTGCCCTGAAGCCCCCAGGGCGAACCCTCTGCTCTGTTCTCTCAAGACATTTTGCACAAGTCTGGGAGACAGTTGTGAGTCACACAGTCTCCCATCTAAACCACAGCTCAGAGGAGGAGTCTTTCCTTGTCCTGCAGGGTCAGTGCAGAGTGTTGGAGTGTCACTGCCATGTCTCATTGGGCCTGTTGGACTTGTGGATAAAAGGTCTAGCTGTGCCAGTTACATCCCCAGTGGATAGAACGGAGCTCCGATTGCTTCTTGCCAGCCCTTGCCATTATCTCTCTCTGTGCTTTTTAGATCATAGCTGCTCTAATGTGATGCAATGGTCACACTGTGGGAATCATTTGTATTTTCTTCATAGAAAATACATCCTTGTATTGCTTACATCAACCATTTGTGGTTTGTGGTTTGGTTATTTAGTTTTTGGTAAAATATTCATTTAAATCTTTTTCCCACTTTTAAAATTGTCCAATTTTTCTCCTTATTATCGGCTTGAAAGAGTTCCTGATATTTTCTGAAAATGAGCCCTTCATCAGGTCTATGGTTTTCAAGTCTTTGCCCTGGCGTTTGCTTGACTCCTTGTTTTCTGAGAGGCAGCTCTGGAAGTGCGGACATCTTACTGCAAGGAAGCCTCGCTGTCAGTGTTCCGCTCTGATCGCTGTGTTCCAGGGATCTGCCTGAGCTTTTCTACTTAGGTCTGCGATTTATTTAAGTTAACTTTTGTAGATGATGCGAGATGAGAGGGAAAGTGTGATTTCATTTGTAAAAAATTGAGATTAATGTGAATTCATTATGCATATCAAGGGGGCATAGTGTGACCTTCTAACGCACCACACAGCCTGTGCTGATCCATCCAGGGCAGCTGGCCTTTCCCTCCCCTTATCATTTCTCCATGTTTGAGCCTGCAAGCTCCTCTCTTCTAGATCTGCATGAACTGTGTCATGAGTCAGGGGAACCACAGTCACCCCACCACGCTGTGGAACACTAGAACCCGTTCCTCTTATCCAGTCTCCCTCTGCCTGCCCTTCCCCATTCTTCCCAGACTCTGTGACCTCTGTGAGACAGAGGTCAGCATGACAGCGTATCGGCTTCCACCTGGGAGAGTGCGTGTGGTGTCTGTCTGCTCAGGTCTGGCTTCTCTCACTCAGCGTCCTCCAGTTCCATCCGCACGCTGCAGGTGACAGGATCTCACTCTTCAGTGTGATGAATCATAAGCATGCACCTAATTTCCTTACCCTCCTCTCTGTTGGTGGGCACCTGGCACCTGGGCTGAGTCAGGTCTGGGCCCCACGGAGTGCTGTGATAGATGTGGGTGTGCGGCTGACTGGTGTCCTTGGGTCACAAGTGGCCGTGGAACAGCTGAATCACGCGAAGCCCTAGCTGGGCTCATGGGGACCTCCGAACCGCCGTGCATGGGGACCACTCACGTGGGTTCCCACTCCAGGGGCGAGAGCTCCTGTTCGCACGGGCCACCGCATTGGCTTTCCTGCTGTTTTAATAACAGCTGTTCTAGCAGGTGGTCGGCATCTCACTCGCTGCGCGTCTGCTTTCATCCTTGGTGGCTCTTCAGAGCTTCTTTTCTTCGGACCATTGCCCATGGATGCCACCCCCGGCACGGTTTCCTGCAGCTCCACTCGCCCTCTCACCCAAGTGCAGGGCCTTCAGCTCACACTCAGCCATTTGCCATGATCCTCACGCAGAAGGTGCTGAAAACTGAGTACCACTCTGGCCGTCCGGCCCTCCTCAAACTTCCTTTTTAACATAGTTTTTATTGTGGCAAAAACAATAGTCAAATTTGCCATCTTAAGCATTTTTAAGTGTACACTTCAAAAGTATTAAGTTTATTCATATTTTTAGTATAAAATGACTGATTTTATTTATTTTAATTTTTAAATTTTACCTTAATAATTAGTTGCACATGACAGTAGATTGCATTTATACATTTTGATAGGTCACGCATAAACCAAATGTAATCTCTCATTTTTCTAATTATACAAATTCCACGATCACATCAGTCATGCAGTCATCCATGTACATGAGGAAGTAATGTCTTCTTCACTCTACAATCATTCCTCCCCCTACACCCCTTCCCCTCCCTTCACTCTCCTCTACTGAAATAAAGTAACTCTATGCTTCCCTATTCCCCTGCCCCATTGTGAATTAGTTTCCAAATGTCAGAGAAAACATTCTATCTTTGTTTTTTGAGGTTTGACTTATTTCACTTAACATGATATTCTCTGACTCCATCCTTTTACCAGCAAATGACAGAATTTCATTCTTCTTTAAAGCTGAGTAATATTCCTTTGTATATACATATATGCACCACATTTTCTTTATTAATTCATCTATTGAAGGGCATCTAGGTCGGTTCCATAGTTTAGCTATCATGATTTGAGCTGCTATAAACATTGATGTGGCTGTGTCACTGTAGTATGTTGATTTAAAGTCCTTTGGGTATAAACTGAGGAGTGAGATAGCTGGGTCAAATGGTGGTTCCATTCCAAGCTTTCTGAGGAATCCCCATACTGCTTTCCACATGGTTGCACCATTTGCAATCCAACCAGCAATGTATGAGTGTACCTTCTCCCTAACATCCTCCTCAACATTTATTGTTGTTTGTATTTTTGATAATTGCCATTCTGATTGTAGTGAGAAAAAATCTTAGAGTAGTTTTGATTTGCATTTCTCTAATTGCTAGAGATGTTGAACATTTTTTCATATATTTGTTGATTGATTGTATATCTTCTGTGAAGTGTCAGTTCAGTTCCTAAACCCATTTATAGATTAGGTTATTTTTTTTTTTGGTGTTAAATTTTTTGAGTTCTTTTTATATCCTAGAGATTAATGCTTTATCTGAGGTGCATGTGGTAAAGATTTTCTCCCACTCTGTAGGCTCTCTCTTCACATTATTGATTGTATCTTTTGCTGAAAAGAAGCTTTTCAATTTGAGTCCATCCCATTTATTGATTCTTGATTCTACTTCTTGTTCTTCAGGAGTCTTGTTAAGGCAGTCAGGTCCTAGGTCAACATGGTGAAGATTTGGGCCTACTTTTTCTTCTAGTAGGTGCAGGTTCTCTGTTCTAGTGCCCTAAGTCTTTGATCCACATTGAGTTGTTTTGTTCAGGGTGAAAGATAAGGGTTTAATGTACTTTGTTACATGTGGCCTTCCATTTTTCCCAGCACCATTGGTTGAATAAGCTATCTTTTCTCCAGTGAATGTTTTTGGCACTTCTGTCCTAGTAGGAGACATCTGTATTTATGTGGGTTTGTCTCTGTGTCTTGTATTCTGTACCAGTGGTCTCCAAGTCTGTTTTGGTGCCAATACCATGCTGGTTTTTTTTTAAACTATAAATCTGTAGTGTAGTTTGAATTATTCCATGAAATAGACAAGGAGGGAAACCTTCCAAACTCATTCTATGAGGCTAATGTCACCCTGATACCAAAACCAGACAAAGACACATCAAGGAGAGAAAACTTCAGACCAACATCCCTCAGGAACATAGATGCAGCACCTAGCATACAAAAACATATTGAGCAGCCAGTGCACCACAATCAAGTGGGGTTCATCCCAGGGATGCAGTGTTGCTTCAACATACGGAAATCAGTAAATATAATTCATCATGTTAATAGACTTAAAAACAAGAATCATATGATCATATCAATAGATGTAGAAAAAGCATTTGACAAAATACACCACCCCTTCATGTTCAAAACACTACAAAAACTAAGGATGGTAGGAACATATGTCAACATCGTAAAAGCCATATATGCTAAACCCAAGGCCAACATCATTCTAAATGGAGAAAAACTGAAAGCATTCCCTCTAAAAACTGAAACAAGACAAGAATGTCCTCTTTTACCATTTCTATTTGACACTGTCCTTGAAATTCTTGCCATAGCAATTAGAAGAAAGAAATTAAGATACACAAATAGGTAAAGAAGAACTCAAACTATCACTATTTGCCAATGATATGATTCTATATTTGGAAGTTCCAAAAAATTCCACAAAAAACTTGTAGAACTAATACATGAATTCAGCAAAGTAGCAGGATATAAAATCAATATCCATATATCAAACACATTCCTATACATTAGTAATGAATCCACTGAAAGAGAAATTAAGAACACAACCCTATTCAAAATCACCTCAAAAAATAATTCTTGGGAATGAATCTAAGGAAAGAGGTGAAAGACCTCTACACTAAAACTGCAGAACACTTAAGAAAGAAATTGGAGAAGAGCTTATAAGATGGAAAGACCCTCCATGCTCCTGGATAGGCAGAATCAATGGCCACACTACCAAAAGCATTGTACAAATTTAAAGCAACTCCTATTAAAATCCCAATGGCATTCTTCATTGAACTAGAAAAAGCAGTCATGGAATTCACTTAGAAAAATAAGAGACCCAGAATAGTTTATTCAAATTTTAATGAAGTATCTCCAAATTTTCATCTTGCAAAGAGGAACTCTGCACTCAGCAAACAACAGCTCCCCCTTTTCTCTCTCCAGAATCCCTCCAGCTACCCTCTTGCTCTCTGTCTTCATGGATTGGACCACTCTAGGGAAACCCTCGAGTCAGAATTGTACAGGATGTGACTTTCTGGGCCTGACTTATCTTCAGGGTTCATCCGTGTTGTGGAAAGCATCAGAATCCCCTTTCTTTGAAGACTGGATGACACACAATTGTACAGACCACATTTGGCTGAAAGGGTCTGATTTTAGGTTTATTCTCTGCATTTCTGAATGTGATCTCCCAGCACAATTTGTTGAAAACTCCGTTCTCCATCCAATTGTCTTTGCACATGGTGGACAGCCAGGAGACAGGGAAAAGTTTCATCCCCCTGCTGAATCTCACTGCCTCACGTCACGCCATGCTTGGGAGCTTCGGTTTCATGCTGAATGTCAGGATGCAATTCTTTACATGGCAAGGCCCCAAAAGCGTGTGTGTCTTGCTTCTTTGTCCAGGAATATCAGAAAAAGTCTCCAGGCCGCTGGGGACCAGCAGATGGCACAGGAGAAGGGCCTGGGGGCTGCCCTCCTGCCCCTGCCCCTGGGGTCTTTCTCCGTCACACCTGTGTGGCCGTCTTCACAGGATGCTTGGACTGCAGCACCTGTAGGACCGGGTTCTCTGCCATTTAATCCTCCAGATATAAGCCTCCAGACCTTTGTCCTTTAATGTCCACCTCTCAAAGTGCATCGAGGGTGCGCTGTGAACTCAACACGCGTCTTCTCCACAATGATAAACCATCCCAATGCTTTACCAACCCTCCATGTGTATTGGTTTCAGCACCTGCTTTTATTACAATAGATTCACATTCAATCTATTTTCACGATCACTCTGGTCTTTTCCCCCAGAAACCTGGAGCTTGGGTTGGGTCAAACCCATTCCGCTGCCTCAGTCCTACAGCGTTTCTCCTTAGCGGGTAGAACGTATCCTGTCAGTTATTTCCAACTGTTACTTTTTCAAATTTAAAATTTAAAACAGTTTTCTCTAATTCTTTTTATACATAAAAAATCTGTATCACTCTAATAATCGAATTTAAGAATAAATGAATAAAACTGCCACAAAGTTAACACAAGTTAACAACTTCCTCCTACGGGTGTTCTTCCTTCTTCGTGGTCTGGGCCACGCCTAACCTCGGTCTGCTCTTCTGTTTTCCTGGTAGATTGTACTTGATCTTCTGTGACATCCCTTGAGCGCTCTCTTCATGATGTTTGGGGTAAAGACACATCAAGCTGTGTGTTTCCTTCTCTCCTGGGCCTCAGGGGCGAGTTCCTACCATCCTTCCCATGTGGGGTGATTTTGAACTTACCGGTCCATGGTCTCACTCATGCTGTCAGTCAGCTCTGCACAGGTCTTGGCTTTTCCCCACATTTTTATTGGTGCACTGGAGTCATGCATGATGGTGGGGTTCGTAGCTGTGCATTCATATGTGCACTCAAGGTGACAATGTACGGTGGCCAATGTCACCGTCCTTGTTTTTAACAGTGAGGCAGCTTGAGGCAGCCACAGAACTCAGACCGACGGGAGGGAGAGCCTCCCTGCTGAAACGGGGGGTTGAGTCCTTAGGGTGAGTGGGGCTGGCCGCCCCGTACAGAGGAAGCGGCCAGCGTTCTTGGCAGACAGAGCAGCGTGCTCAAAACTGAGTCATGCTGAAGGGATGTCACTCAGGATCCTTGGACTTAGAGGCGAGGAGGCAAAGAATGATCAAAGAACAGGGAAAAAAACACTGGGTCTTTCCTGGTGCACCCTGAGGTCATGCTGAGAAGTTTAGACTCCCTGAAGTCACTAAGATTTATTCCCAAGTTTTCAGGAGACATGTGCTCTGGTCATATTTGCATTTAAAAGATCATTTTATCCACAGCATCATGAATAAATTAGGAAGACACACGGCAGGAGGCAAGAATAATTCTTACCGCAGTCACCATAGTTCAGACATGAAAACCAGCGAGTTTCCAATTTTAATTGAATAAAATGATACAAAAGCCCCTGGGCTGCGAGTCAGGTCCCTGCTACTGCTTCAAAACCTGTGACCCCACGGTGGGTGCTCTGAGGAGGAATCGCTGCACTCACAGGCCTCGAGGGGCCAGGCCAGGGTTCTGGGTGATGGGAGAGGCTGAGGGGAACTGTGAGGGTGAGACAGAGTTTGATCCTCCGGTGGGACAGAGTTTGATCCTCCGGTGGCAAGGGGGAGCCACGCAGCCCGGGTGAGCACAGGAGGCCCGCGTCTGAGCGCGGCACTGCTCCCCCGGCCTGTGGTGGAGGCCACTGTGCAGAGCCATCTCCAGCGACAGCGCCCTTGTGAGGGCGACTCAGCCAGTCTGCTCCAGGAGGAAGGGGAGGCAGGAAACCTGCATCTGGGGAGGGTTTGAGCCCTCAGTCCCAGAGGAGAAGACGGGGCCCTATTCAGGCCTCCACCAGGGCCTGCAAGCGCGGAGACTCCTAAGGCTCATGAACGTGGCTTCTGAAGCTCCCCTTTCACACCACGCGCCCAGCTTGCTGAGTCTCCTGGCTGGGCTTGCTCTTTTTCCCCTGGCCTCCAATTCCTCCCAAGCACAGAGGGGTAACAATGCTGGGCCCCTGAGAGCGAGACTGAATGAGACCTGTGAGAAGGACACAGGAAGCACAGTGTACGAGGTTAGTGCCAAACCCAGGATCCCTCCAGAGTCATGAAACACTGCTGGGAAGCTCTAAGTCGCAAGGAGAGCTAGGTGTGGTCACTCTGGGGCTCTCCTGGCTTCACTGACCTCCCTGCACCGCACCAGGGCTGACCTGGTTACCCTGCACCATCTCTCTGTTCTCTGGTTCTGTCCTTTTTCACTAACTGATACGGTGACAGAGTAACGTTTACCTTGTAAACTTTAACAAAATCTGATAATGTTATCTGATAAAAGCATATTTTTGGGTGAAATATGTGCTTCATGTTCAGCCTGAGTAGAGGATACTTTTACTTCTCTTTCCTTGGGATAAATTTATCCTTTAAGTACAAAAATTGGCCCTACAAGTGTGCATTGTAAAATTTGTTTTGTAAACATATTTGGGAGAGTTTGGATTCTTGAAGGTCATGGAGTATCTCCATTCCCTCATGTCATGAAAACACTTACTCACTGATTCAACCCTTCATTTGTCCTAGTCATTCGTACACTCATTTTACAACCATTAAATGAAAAAGATTATATGGAGGGCCAAGTCCCATGGTAGACAATGAAATGCAAGCAAGTATTTCAAAACAATAGCTCTTCTTCCTTTGAGAGAATGAGAGCTGTGAGTCCCAAGTGTTAACGAAGTGGCACGTGTCCTTCCATGTGTTTCCACGGGTGTCAAGTCCCTGGGACTTGAGAGTTTCATAAGTGACATAGAGGTGGGAGCCGAGGGGCCACCCTGAGCACCAGTTTCGTGCACACAAAGGTTCTCCTGAGCAGGTCGGAGGTGCTCCACCGCCACTCAGTACTGCTGAAGACTCCCCATGGCTCCTGGGCTGGGATGCAGGGTGTCCGATCCTAAGGAGTCTCCAAGTCCTGCTCAGCCCTGTGAGTTTGTCCAGGGTTTACCTGAAGACATTCCTTCAGGTCTTCACTGTGTCACACTCATGAGGATACCTTGTTTGGATGTAAGGGTTATCATCACAGTTATGATTGGCATTGAACTCCTCGTGAGCTGGATCAAAATCCACAAATGTCAATAAGCCAGTGGTGTTATAAGTTCCCAGAAGCTCTCTTCAAGTTAAATGGCCTTATTGGCCTCACTAAATGGTGCATGAGAGTGCAGTACTTTTTACACCCTTTTTACAACTAAGAAATGTGCTTTGGGGGAGAAAAAGCCTGGCCAAAGCTCATTCCATTCCACTTTGAGAAGCAGGTTTTAAAACATTTTTAGTAGGAAAACACAATGTGTCAAATGGGACCCCAACTCTGAATCATCTTACCATGAAAGTATGATCAACTTTCTCTTTGCATTCATAGAGAAATCAGGCTGCCATAATTTGCCAGATTTGGAGAGCTGAAGTGTCGCAGCTGGATCTTGGAGCTGCTTCGGCTGGATGTGGGGCCTACGGCCTCTGAGCTCCGAGGGGAGGCTGTCTCTCATCCCCTCTTCTGACAGTGAACCAGGTCTCTAGACCACACTCTCCAGCAGCTTCCTAACCCCAGTGTGGGTCCTGCACAAACACCTTGTCTGTTCCCTGACCAGCAGTGGACACTCAGCTCCGAGTTGCCTGCCAACCCAGTCCCCTCTTGCTGCTGGACGGTGGGCTTGAGCACTTTCAACTGGGAAGTAGCCAAAGGGAGTTCATACGACTACTGAAAGGAGCTCGGGTTCACACGACAGGCGGCCTGCCCAGTGTGCTCTAGGGGTAGAATATTCTTTCTTGAAAAACTCAAATTCTGATATAAATGAATAAATGTAAATAATTATGAGTATTTCATAGTACAAACTACATGTGTTATATGACTATTTATTACATATGTTGTTAAAGGGCTGCTATTACGTTACACGTGGTCAGCGTCTCCCACGTGGGTAGTCCCATGTTCTATGATTCTGTCATCGTCTGCCTTCACCTCAGCTGCTGAGAGCAGGCTCAGGAAAGCCATCGGATTGGCAGACACTAATGTGACATGCTGACGTGCTGACACAGTCCAGGGCCACGGGTCTGGGCAGAGTGCACAGTTAAACCTATTGACTTGGCAGATAAGGAACGGCACAGACTGGGGTGGTTAAATCTGGCATTTCTGACCCCACTATCATGCCCGCCCTGTGCCGTTTTCTTCTGAAACCATTATGCCTTCAGTATTTTGCACGCTGTTTTAAGTGACACTGACCATCTTGTAATTTCAAAGCATGGGCAAATAAACATGTGTCTTCCCACCGCCAACCTCCTCTTCTGTGTCCTCAGTAAATCCATGGCTTCCTGAGCCCCAGGTCACCCTAGGAATGTGAGGGCATTTCTGCTCTGGAAACTGCTGAGTGTCCAGCATAGGACCTAGGGTGTCGTCCCCATCCTGCTTCCTCTCTGGGCCGGGCCAGGAGAGGATGGGGTCACAGCACCCAGCATAGGACCTGGGGCATCGTCCCCATCCTGTTTCCCTCTGGGCCAGGCCGGGAGAGGATAGGGTCACAGCCAGGCTGGTGTGCATGAGAACGTGTGTTAAATGGCAGCTCAAACCACCTTCCTCCACATGTGTGTTCAAAGGCCCCATGAAGCCCTGAGAGGTGTCCAGTGTGGGAAGCTGCTGAGGAAACGGGTGGCCGCCCTCCCTGGGCTTCATTCTACCAGACAGGACAGCTGCTGTGCCCCCAGCTTGGCTGCCTGAGCTGTGCGTTTGAAAGGCCCACAGGGGACAGACATGCTCGGGGTGTTCCATGGTGACACAGAGAAGCCCTGGGATCCCACCGCAGCTGCAGAGGACAGCACCGCGTGCTGGGGACGAGCCGCAGCCTCTGCTCCCGCGTCTCTACAGAAGGACAGCGGACACACTCCCAGAAGACCAGGACCACGTGTCTATGCCACGTTTTATAAAAAAGAAGAAAAAGGCTAAGTTTGGAGTTTTTCTAAGAGATGTGTTAAAAAGGAGAGAAAGAAAGAGTAAAGAGGGAGAGAGGAAGAAAAGAAAAATAGAAGAATAAAGTCTCGGTTGCCCAGATGTCCTGAGTTTTCTACTCTCGCCCAGATCCCCGTTGTCCATCTGGTACGATCATCGCTGTTCACCGTCGTGGTCCTTGCGTCTGGTTACATTGTTTTTATATCATCACAAACCACATGGGATGCCAGGTTCTGCTCCACAGTTCACACACCTGAAGACACTCCACTTCAAGACGACCTTCCACAGAAGAACTTCTATTATACTCACTTTATGGCTGACAAAACTGAGGCAGAGGGCTGGATAACTTGCCCATGATCACTCTTATTAATGGCCAACCCTCGAGGTCAGGTGAGCCAGCATGCAGTCCACACTCCTAACCACCGTGGCAGGAGGCCTGGGTTCCTTCATGGTGGTGTGCCCCAGGAGGCCTGAAGAGCCCTGCCACCATGGCCAGTGTGCACCTTGTCTAGACGACATCGCCCAAAGGACACTTAGGCCGCTGCTTCTCCCTCACACCGAGTCAGTCAACTCTGTCCTGAATTCTCTTCTCCCTGGACCTGGGCCTTTCCAGAGCCTGTCCAGGCAACTCAGGGCACCGACTCGCCTGCCCCACGCTCCGAGGTCTGTCCCTCAGTCACCTGAGCAGTGACGGCATTAGCTCTGACTCGGGGTCTGGGACTGAAGCCCAGCTTGGTCAAGGTGCTCACCTGATCTGTTTCCACCCACAGGTAAAGCAGACCTGGGCACAGGCCTTACTCCCAGGGCCACCGTGAGGAAGGTGTGAGAAGTCACAGGCGGAGGGGCCGAGAACCACGATGCGTTTCACCATCGCTTTTGTGAAACCGCGGTGGCCTTCTGATCTGTGCGACTGTGGGAAGAAGGGCTGCTGACGCCCTGGGTTCAGGTCTGCTGTGGTGGGGCGGGCGACACGCGCCAGGCCGGGAGGGCGGCCTGCAATGTCCGTGCGCCCTCGGGTGAGCCTGTCCCTGCGAGGCCGCTCCCCGGCCCTCCTCTGTCTGAGGACTGGGCTGCGTCTCAGGCACCTGAAGAGACAGGAGCGGGAATGAAATGGCCACCTCTGCTCTCCCTGCAGCTGCGAGGAAGGAAGCGGCGGGGGGGAAGGCAGCAGAGCGCTCGGAGCTGCAGCCTCACCTTCTCCGCTCGCCGTGTGCACTGGGTCCACTCGGGAACGGGGTCCCCCACCCAGCCTGGCTTCCCTCTGTCCCTCTACCTGAAGGCTTCTCTCCAAAGCTCTCGTCTTTCTCCCTTCCCAGTCTAACTGTGAAACTCTCTTCTTCTCTGTCCCCTCAAGAAGTGACTGACCCTTCATTTAGTCATACTAAAATTTTGGGGAAGCCATTCTATCATCTGGAATCCATTCACTTTGGTCACTTGCATTCACTTTGGTCACACATGGCACTTAGACACTGTCTTCCTGGGTTCCAGATGCAAACACGCAACTCGGGCAGCAGGAGGCCCTTCCAATGAACCCATTCCTTGGTTTTCTTCCTGTGACAAGTTACTGCGTACCCCCTCCCACTGTACAAGCCCCAGGTAAGCCCTCCCCAAGATCAGCCTCTGCCCCTTCCTTCCTGCTTCCCCTACCCATTACCTTGTCATTCTTTGGCATGGAGTTCTTTCCCTTAAGTTTTGATTCCACAGTGTCACCAGTGTCCCTTTGTGCCTAGTGTGAGTGACCCAGTGATCA
>JAJEJO010001280.1:845502-863625 GCA_020662805.1 Glaucomys volans
ACACACACAGACAGACACGCAGACAGACACGCAGACACACACACAGACAGACACACAGACACACACACAGACAGACACACAGACACACACACACACAGACACACACACAGACAGACAAGCAGACACACAGACAGACACACAGACAGACACGCAGACACACACACAAGCCAGCAAGTCATAAGCCACTGGTGAAATGCAGCAGGAAGAGCCAGTGGCTTCTCATAATGGTGGACGCGTGGAGTGGACTCCGCCACCTGCAGACCCAGGAACACCACTGCTCAACCTCCAGGAAGACCCAGGAGAGAAGCCACACTGGAAAGCAGCCAGGGTGACTGAGCTTGCCTTCCTGGTCCCACCTCCAGCCGGGGTGCTGGGGTGCAGAGCCCAGCTGCAGCAGAGGTCAGTGGCCACAGCTTCAGGGCGGGAAGACATCGGGACACTTAAACATTTAGTGCAGAAGGAAAGCTTAGCAGTAGAGAATCATAGGAACAGGGCCAAATTTAAAGGAAAAATTTCCCAAATATCTTAATAACAGGTAAGCTGCACCCTCATGGGGAGACACCCAAGGGAACAGCGAGTGAGCGGAGCTGAGCGGAGCCTGCTGTGGAGACGCAGGATCCTCTGAGGCGGAACTGTGATCCCATGCCTTTCTTAATGGCAGGCAATCTGCACAGGTTTGGTGACAGAGAACACGAAGTGTTAGAGTTCAGAGAGCGAAGTTGTGAATCAGGAGGAAATGCCCAGAAAAGCAGGAGAATGCAACACGTGACAAGGGACCAGCACATCAGGAGCAACTGAACGTGATCAGCCCATAAAGAGTGGCTGAACTTCAAAGAAGCTATTCAAAGACATTCACTATGGACCTGCATTTGACCCAGCTGTCCCACTCCTTGGCCTGCATTTGACCCAGCTGTCCCACTCCTTGGCCTGCATTTGACCCAGCTGTCCCAATCCTTGGCCTATACCCAAAGAACTTAAAAACAGCACAGTACAGTGACGCAGCCACATCTATGTTCATGGCAGCTCAACTCACAATAGCTAGATTGTGGAAGCAACCTAGATGCCCTTCAATAGATGAATGGATAAAGAGACTGTGGTATATATATACAATGGAATATTACTCAGCCATAAAGAAGAATAAAATTATGGCATTTGCTAGTAAATGGATGGAGTTGGAGAATGTCATGCTAAGTGAAATAAGCCAATCCCAAAAAAACCAAAGGCCGAATGATTTCTCTGATAAGTGGATGATGATATATAACAGCCGGGGGAGGCAAGAATGGGGGAAGGATGGATTGTATGAGGAAAAATGAGGAGTAGGAAGGAGGTGGGAGAAAGGAAAGATAATAGAATGAGACAAATATCATTGTGATGGGCTGACAAATTTGGCTCCATAGAATTGTTACAGGCCAGGCTACATGGGCAATGACTAAACAGATTCCATGTAGCTCTGAGACTCCATGAACGTAGGAAATGCTTCTCCCATGGGAACATCCCACCTCTGTACCCATCATCAGTTACTTAGCATGACATGTTTAGCAATGCAAAATGACAATTCTTGTATGATGAAAAATTGTTCTCCTTTGTTTCCTGTTTCCCCTAAACACTGCACCATGTGAATGGTGATGTCAACAATGATTGTGTGGATGTTAGTAACCATTCTTTAGTTTGTACCTAGGTAGGGTAGTTTTGACCCTCTTCCCCCTTTGCTGATGATTTCATGATGTTAGTTTGTAATTTTGAATCATAGCAACAGACACTTGTGATTGATATGATTTTTGGTGTAAGAACTCCTACAACCCTATGGTCTGGGCTGCTCTCCCAATAGCCATTTTTGGGGGGCATCGAGTAAGACCGTCGGCTTAATACAGACTCTCAAATTTGGACTTCTCAGTGGTGATCAGTCTGTTCTTAAGTTGTGCCCCATAACAATCATCACCCTATGTACAGGTATGGTTACACAAATGGTGTGACTCTACTTTATGTACAGACAAATGAAAGTTGTACCCCATTTGTGTATAATGAATCTAAATTAAAAAAAAGACATTCACAGACTTAAAGGAAACATACTCAATGAATTGAAAAAAACATAGCACTAATGAGTTAACAGGAGATAGCAACAGAGAAATGGAAACTTTTTCTACTTGGGTCCCATATCAAAAACAGATCCATACAAATATGGTTAACCAAATTTGCAAAAATAAAAAAAAAATCAGTGTCGTATGGATAGTGTTTTCAGCGTATGATTCTAAATATATAAGGTGATGTGCAAATAAATAAATTAACAACTCCTCAACCTAAAATTCATGTCTTGCACAAAGGTCAATTAAATTTAATCAAATATCCAAATAGTTAACATAAAACTTCAGATCTTCTGAACCAGAAAAGGAGGAAGTGAACAGAGCTTTAGATTGACGGTCAGTTTTCAGACAACACACCCAAAGCAATAGTCCCTAAATGAAAACAGTGAATTGTTCAGTATCAAAGTTCAAATCCTGGCCTCTGAGAAAATCAATGAGCAAAAGAGGGAAGAGATGGGTGTAAGCTTGCCGGGTGGGTTCGCAACCAAAACGCAAGCACGCAGCGGTTGGAATGTAGACTCCCGAGGGCGGCCCAACCAGAGCCAGACAAAAGTGGCCCAATTAAGCTTTATTAGGGTTTGTGCTCCCAGGCGAGATCCTCAGCCCTGGGGTGGAAGTCGGGGTAGGAGAGCCGGAAGAAATCACATGTGGCTTTGGTTGCTCAGGGTCTTTATAGGGAGGAAGGGGCCGGAGTCCTGCCCAGAAAAAGGTGGAACAGGTGGCCATCAGAGTCAGCAGGTCTGATTGGTCACCTTTGGGCACTTCCTGGCTCTTTGTGCTCGCAGTGGGTTGTCAGGTGTTTTTCTGTTTCCTCCCCGGTAGCCGCCCAAGTCCCACCTGACAATGGGGAAGACTGTCCCTAAAGCACTTGGAGATAAAGCATGTGTCTGGGGAAAAGCAACACTTGGCCTGGCGTCAGCCTCTGTGGACGTGTGTGCTGGTGAGCAGACCGGGTGTGGAGCACTTAATATACTCACACAAAAGAGTATGTGGTCGTTTCTTTAAACATTAACTCCGGGAAAGAACTACCAGAAGAAATTCAGATGTTGTGTCTTTAACAGATGCGGGCCCGGAGGGCTGAGATAGTTT
This sequence comes from Glaucomys volans, assembly GCA_020662805.1. Taxonomy (NCBI): domain Eukaryota; kingdom Metazoa; phylum Chordata; class Mammalia; order Rodentia; family Sciuridae; genus Glaucomys; species Glaucomys volans. The sequence goes on from JAJEJO010001280.1 coordinate 848,673, forward strand.
GATGATCTCATTTATCTTTTACCTAAAATCAATGGAGCCATTTAAACAAGAATTCAGGCTATCAAGTCCATTTTCAAATTGCACAGAATGAATGGAGATGAAAATAAAATTAGTGAATTTTGTGAGCAGTTGCAATCAATGAAATGGTCTCTGAATTCATAATTTTTTGGTAAAAATTTTAGATGAACAAAAGGATCACGTCAGCTACTGACTTTCCCTTGAATAGCTGATATAACTTCCATTCACAGTCTAACCTACTTGACATACTTTATGTTGGCTTTTTAGTGGAAAACTTTGTATTATTGAAGAGCCAGCCAGGAGCAGGAGGCTCTCGGCGACATTTGTGATGGAATCAGTCTGAGGCCACAGACCCCAGAGAGCACGAGGGGCGCCTCTGTGCCCTCCCCCTGCAGGCCAGCCACCTCATGCCCCTCATTGTGGGACGGCATCACAGCCAGCGGTTCGTCATTCTGCAGAAATGAGCCTTGCCTCCATCACTCGGACCTGTGCAGCTCGATTCCCAGCTCCACTGGCTTCATTGAAGTTGGCTCTGGGCTGCTTTCACCTCCTTTGACTTGAAGAATAGGATCGTCGTGCCAATGCTTTGTGGGAGGGAGGCCCAGAGAACAGCCCCGACCACAGGGAGTGCTGTGTATCCTGACGGTAGCTTCTAACACAATGTTCTTTATCTTTCCTGCTGCAGAATACACTCCCACAGCGGTTCTGCTGGTTTTTTTTCATCAAACACCCCAGGCCATCAGTAAGGTTTCTTGTGGAAGAAATCTTAATGGGTAAACACCCTGGCTTAGAATAGGTGGCTTGCATCTCTCAATGCCATTAAAGTGCAGAGAAAATTATGAAGAACTAAGAAAGCAAATTAAATGAAAACATTAAGGATAAAAGAACAAACTAGAGATCAAAGTGAGAGAGGGAGAAAATAGTATTTTCCAATTCACTTTGTCTTCCAAAGACTCGAGTCTGCTCTGCTCTATTTAGCTGTGACGACTCTGGTGCACTTGAGAGGAGAGGATCCTGCCCCCGTCAGACGCAGCAAGTGTCTGTCAGAACCAGAGCCTCGCTAGGTCTTCTCCAAGGTCACTCTGACAGGGCCTGCCCACAGGGGCCATCTGCCAGTGACCAGGGCTGTAGTTGGCCAAATAATGTCTGCAGATGTCACAGTAACGACAAATGACAGAGCAGAACTGGAATTGTGTGTTTGTGAAGATGCACGCTTCGTTAGTGACTTCTCAACAACATGTGGTGTTTTCATTGCTGTGTCCAAAATACTGACCACAGCATCTTAGAGGAGGGAAAGTTTATTTTGGCTCACAGGGTCAGGGGTCAGTCTGTGTGGGCTGGCTCCCGTGCTCCGGACCCAAGGTGAGGTGAGCATCACGGCAGAAGAACGTGCTGGAGAGACGCTGCTCTCTGCAGTCAGGAAGCAGAGAGAGAATGGGGGGAGCCAGAAGCAAAGTACAAACCCCAAGTCAGGCCCCCAGTGACCTCCTTCCTCCAGCTCACCCACCCAACCACGTTACCACCCAGTACAGCAGTTCTTTCTAACTCTAATCCATCAGATGGATTACCCCTGCTCAGGGTGTGGACCTTCTGTTTTGACACAGGAGCTTCTGGGCACACCTCATTTCCAAACCATAACATCGTACATTGAGTGATTCCGATGACCTCATGAGAACATAATTGCAAAGAGACTGGAGAACCTTAGTTCTAAATCTGGAAAATGTTCTTGCACAACCTTACCTGTACTTAATGCTGCTTTTCTTTGCTCATTTGTGAAGTTTTTGTGGCATTATCTGTCCAGCTATCCATTTTACAGAGACCTAAGAGGATAAAATTCATTTGGTTTTCAGTGGGTGCATGTGCTGAGAGCGTGGCTCACTGATAGGTGCTGTGAGATTGGCCTGTCCCTCCTCGTTAATACCTGTACGTTAGTTAGCACCTGCAAAACAATTAGGTCAACACTGACTCAGAGAAGGGGTGGGGAGGCGCAAAAGGGGGAAAAAGAGAAGCTGAGCCGAAGTTGGAGAAGCACAGCCATGCTGCCCAGCAGGGGTCTTGGATGCACATGGACTTGACCTCAACGTAGAGGTCACAGATCTGGATGGAGACTGGCTGGGAAGCACTGGGTGTGGAAGACCTGGACAGCCATGTGAAGGTGGTTCAGATGACCTTGCTTCCTGTGTTGGCAGGTGCCGCACGTCCACCACTGCAGGGTCCATGGCGACCCCGCAGGGAGACCCACTGTGGTCACTCTTCTAGCAGCACTTGCTCCTTCTGTGTCTCTGTCTCATTTTGGTGATTTTCACAATGTTTCAAACGTCCTTGTTATTATTGTTTCTGATGCATGATCAGAGATCCTTGATGTTACTGTTGCGATCATTTTGGGGGTTGTGGATCCCCCCATTTAAGATGGCAAACAGTCAGTGTGTGTTCTGTCTGTTCTGACCGCCCTTCCCTGCCTCTCTCCCTCTTGTCCAGCCTCCCTTTCCCTGAGATGCACCCAAACAGAAATTAGGCAAACTGGGAACTCTGCAGTGCCTTCCGAGTGTCCAAGTGAACAGGCGCCCTGAACACCTCTCACTTGGAATCAAAAGCTATAACTGATTGTGTTTTCCCAGGAAGGGGTGCTGCAAGGGAGGCAGGAGGCAGTGGGCCTCTTTTCCAGCTGCCAGGAAGTGCCTGCCCCGAGGGGACGATACCTATGTGCTGTTCCAGGGAACCCAAGAGGTCAGAAAGCAAAGCAGCCTCCTTGCTGAGCTGGAGAAGGTTTTGGATTGATCTGGATAGATCACACGGGTCCCCTCACTCCGTGAGGCCAAAGCCCTGCAGCTGCGGAAGAAACTCATGAGGCCAGCTCAGGTTGTTCTGGAGGCTCAAGGAAAGAGGCTGTCCCCAGAGCATCCTGGCGCAGGGAAGCAGCGGCTGTTGACACAGACTGCAGACCTGAGTCCTGGTTCAGGCTTGTGGTGGAGGTGGGCACATGAACGACACCTGTCCAGTTTGCAGCAAATGCCTTTCTATGGCAAGAAGATGCCACCTAGCCCTTCCAGAGCCAGAGAGAGGTCAGCAGCTGCTTCCGCTTCCAAGGACAAGGTGGCCCTTGCTGGGGGCTCACACAGCTGGCTTCCACTCCCTCTGCCTTTCTTCCCCACGACGTGCTGGTCTGTGTGGGCCAAGGGTGTTTCTGCTGTGCTCGCCCCTGAAGCTCCGTGCCTCTCACAATGCCCGGTGCACAAGAGGAGGATTGGGTGGACGCACGGGGCCTCCCAGCAGCTCAAGGTTGTCTTTGGGGTCAGGTCGAGAAGGCTAAGCGTGCCAGCCCCACCAGGAAGCCTAAGTGGCACCTCTCCATGTAACTGGCGTAGGTCACCCCACCGTTTCATCTTCCTTCCTGTGTCTGTATTCCTCTCTCCCTCTTTCCCACCCTGCCTGGTTCATGTTTCCTGGAATAGCTTCTTAGTTATACATTCTATTTCCGTAGGTGATGCTCTAAAGATCTCAAATGTGTTTTCACTTATATTTGAACATAATTCTTGGGCCACCCTGCAACAAAGCAGGTTTCTTGAAAGATTTAAATCACTTTTTATTTTTTGACCTTGTGTTTTTATTGCAGTGTGTGTTCAATCTGTACTGTATGATGTATAGACTGTCTGCTTGTGTTATAGGAGGATGTTCAGTTAGAGCTATCCATGTACTTACCCTTTCCTGTTCCTCACTCATTCTTGTCTTCCATGCTGGATTGGCTTGTATCCACCTAATGATTTATTTTTATATTTTTTTCAGTGAAAGTCTGCTGATCATGAAAAATTGCGGGAAGCCATCCATGACTGGTGTAAGAACCAGGCAAGGTTGGAGCCATTACCCAGGAATGCCTGGCCTCAGGAACTCAGTTGGATATCTGCTGTTGGAGGACACCTGAGTCACACAGGACCCTGCCTTACCTCACCACTCAGGTTGAGTACAACCTGTGAGTTTAGAAAATGCAGCTAAATATCATGGTTCTCTTTTGACTTTTTACTTATTCTTTTTAGATATAAAGTATGACAATAAAGTAGATTTTGACATGTTGTGCATACATGGAGTATAACTTCCCATTCTTGTGGTACAACATAGCGTGGAGTCACCATGGTTGTGTACTCATATATGGACATAGGAAAGCTATGTCCAATGCATTCTTCTGTGTTTCCTATACCCAGGACCCCTCCCTTCCTTTTATTTCCCTTTGTCTACTTCAGTGGGCTTCTAGTCTTCCTTCTCCCCCAACTACTTATTGTATGCTAACATCCACTTATCACAGAGAATGTTTGGCCTTTGGTTTTTTTTGGATTGGCCTATTTCACTTAGCATGATATTCTTCTGTTCCATCCATTTACTGACAAAAGCTTTAATTTCATTTTTCTTAAGGGTTGAGTAATATTCCATTCTGTATCTCTATCACATTTTCTTTAACCATTCATCTGTTGAAGAACTCCTAGGTTGGTTCCATAGCTTATCTATTGTAAATTGAGATGCTATAAACACTGATGTGGCCACATCATTATAATATGCTGATTTTTAAGTCCTTTGGGTATATGCTGAGGAGTGGGATAATAGTGTCAAATGGTGGTTCCATCCAACTTTTCTGAGGAATCTTCATGCTGATTTCCAGAGTGGTTATATCAATTTGCATTCCACCAGAAATCCGTGAATGAACCTTTCTCCCCACATTTATTGTTACTTGTATTCTTGATAATTGCCATTCTGACGGCAGTGAGATGGAATCTCAGTGTTGTTTTGGTTTGCAATTATCTAATTGCTAAAGATGCAAAACATTTTTTCATGTATTTGTTAACCAAGTCACATTTCTTCTGTGAAGTGTCTGTTCATTCCTTCGCCCATTCATTGATTGGGTTATATGTGTTTTTTTGGGGGGTGTGTATTAACTCTTTTGAGTTCTTTTGTGTGTGTATTAACTCTCAAAAGAGTTAATCCTGGAGATTAATGCTTTATCCAAGATGCAGGTGGCAAAGATTTGCTCTCATTCTGTAGGCTCTCTTTTCATTTTCATTGATTTTGCTTTCTTGGGCTTTAGAAGTCTTGTTGAGGAATTCAGAACCTAAGCCTGCATGAGGCAGAGTTGGGCCTACTTTTTATTCTAGTAGGTGCAGGGTCTCTGGTCTAATGCCTAGATCCCTTATCCACTTTGAGTGGACTTTCATGTAGAGTGAGAGATAGGGGTTTAATTCATTTTGCTGCGTATGGGTTTTCAGTTTCCCCAGCACCATTTGCTGAAGAGGCTGTCTTTTCTCCAGTGTATGTTTTTGGCACCCCTGTCTAGTATGAGTAACTGTATCTAGGTGAGTTTGCCTCTGTGCTTTCTATTCTGTAGCATTGGCCTTCATGTCTGTGTGTGCCAATACCTTGCCGTTTTTCTCACTAAGGATTTCTTTGACTATTCTGGTCCTCTTATTTTTCCAAATGAATTTCATGACTGCTTTTTCTATTTCTGTGAAGAGCATCATCAGAACCTTAATAGGAATTGCTTTAAATCTGTATAGTGCTTTTGGTAGTTGGCCATTTTCACAATATTCTGCTAATTCAAGAACATGGGAGATCTTTCCATCTTCTTAGGTCTTCTTCAATTTTTTTCTTTAGTGTTCTATAGTTTTAATTGTAGAATACTTTCTGGTGTTAGTTTATCTTTGAAAGTTTCGCAGAACTCTGCTGAGATTTCACCTGGTCCTGGGTTTTCTTTTTTTGTAGACTTTTGATGGCATCTTTAATTTCTTTGCTTGAAATTGATTTGTTAAATTTTCTATGCTCTCCTGATTTAATTTGGGTAGGTTAAAATGTCTCTAGAAATGTGTTGATGGTTTCAAGACTTTCTATTTTATTGGAATATAAATTTTCAAAATAATTTCTGATTATCTTCTGTATTTAAGCAGGTGTTTGTCATGATATTTCTTTTTTCATCATGAATTTCATTAATTTGAGTTTTATCTCTTTTTCTTCATTAGCTTGGCTAAGGGTTTATCAATTTTATTTATCTTTTCAAAGAACCAACATTTGATTCATCAATTTTTAAATTGTTTCTTTTCTTTCAATTTCATTGATTTCAGCTGTGATTTTAATTATTTCCTGTCTTATACTGCTTTTGATGTTGATTTTTTTTACCTACAGCTTTGAGATGTAATGTTAGGTCATTTATTCATTTGCTTTCTATTCTTCTAAGGAACTAGCTCAATGCGATGAACTTTCCTCTTAGCACTGCCTTCACAGAGTTGCACAGATTTTGATGTGTTGTATCGGTAATCTCATTTATCTCTAAGTATTTTTTCATTTCATCCCTGATTTCTTCTACTATCCAATGGTCATTCAATAGTGTATTATTTTGTCTCCCATTGTTAGAGTAGCTTCTATTTTTTAAATTTTATTGCTTATTTTTAATTTCATTCCATTATTTTCTGATAGAAAGCAAACTATTACCTCTTTTTTTGTATTTTCTAAGAGTCGCTTTGTGGCATAAGATAGATTTTAGAGAAGGATCTGTGCGCTCCTAAGAAGAGAGTGTATTCAGTCATTGATGGATGCAATATTCTATAAATGTCTGTTCAGTCTAAATTATTAATTTTATTTTTTAGTTCTATAGCTTTTTATTCAGCTTTTATTTGGAGGATCTATCTAGTGGTGAGAGAAGTGTGTTAAAGTCACCCAGTATTATTTTGTTGGGGTCTATTTGAATCTTGAATTTGAGAAGTGTTTGTTAGATGCTCCCATTGTTTGAGGCATAAATATTTATGATTGTTATGTCTCCTTGATGTATAATTCCCTTAAGCAGTATGAAATGTCCTTTTGGTCACTTCTGATTAACTTTGGCTTAAAATCCACTTTGTCTGATATGAGGATGGAAACCCCTGCTTGTTTACGAGGTCCATATGAGTGATATGTTTTTCCCATCCTTTCACCTTCAGCCTGCGGATGTCCTTGCCTATGAGGTGAGTCTCTTGGAGACAGATTATTGTTGGGTCTTGTTTTTTGACCCAATCTGCAAGTCTGTGTCTATTAATTGATGAGTGTAGGCCATTTACATTCAATGTTGTTGAGAAATGATTTTTATTCCCTGCTGTCTTGATTTATTTCTCTTTTTTAATTTGAATTGGCTTCTTCTTTGATCACCTGTTCTTCTAGTGTAGTTCCTTGCTTTGCTGGTTTTCACTTTTATTTTTCATTTCTTCCTCATGAAATATTTTATTGAGCATATGTTTTGTAGTACAGGCTTTCTAGTGAATTCTTTTAACCTTTGTTTGTCATGGAAGATTTATTATTTCTTCGTAAAATCTGAGGAATGAAGAACCGAAGGAGATAAACAGAAATTGGAAAAGCCATGGTTCGGAAAGGGTGCAGATACTTGAAATTTGGGTGTATTTTCCAGGGTTGATTGCTTCACATCTTACTACCTTTGTAAAATTAGTTTATAAATAAATAGCATTCCTGAAATATGGCTTCCAAAATCCCTCAAAAGTAACAGATTAGAGTCTCTTCAGCTATTTCCCTATATACGTGAGGATAAAGAAAGTGATGAGAATTTTTAGTAAGAAATGTGTTAAAGAGTAGAGGACATTCTGAATACTCGCAAATTGTAAAACATTTTAAATTAGATTTTAATTTAACAGAAGAACAATAGAATAGCTCATAACAGTGAGTGATGACCTTATGACCCAGTCATCGGCATAGACAACTTTCTGCATGCTGCCAATGATTGCTTTGGTTTTTCAAGTTTCATGATATTTAACTTGTCCATTCCCATGGTTTCCACAGCTTGACTCCTGATCTGAAGGAGGAGACTTAATTGGACTAGTGCTTATCTTCCATCTCTTTTTCCTTTTTTCCTACTAGAGTTCACCATGTTAACAGCCATTAAGAGGTTTCACAGGCCAATATTCAAGGACATTTCGCACAAAGAATCTGTCTTTGTAGAATTCTTGAGTGATTTTCGCCCTTCTTCTCACGTTGCATGTTGCACACACGATTTTGCCATCGTTTCCGCATTTGTTTTTCAAAAGACAGTTTCTGCTATCTAACGATGTTGTGTGAGGCCCACGGAAGCTGTGCTTCCACATCTGCCGCTGTTCGAGATGCTTTTCCATTTCCTCTGAGGTGGAGGGCAAGATGACTGGGCATCATTTTTAAGACCCCACTTTCTTCTGAATCAAGTTTACACATTTCATCTTTTTGTCATAATGTCAATAAAAAGACTGAACTGTTTCCCCAAACGCCCTTTGGACTTGCTCACTTCCCCAATTCTTGCAGAACCCTCCTTTATCCCTGAGGTTCAGCAGCTCACCCAAGGCACGCCGGGCCTAGGGCTCTGAATCCGTGTCCTTTCCTGGGAAATATTTTGGCCTTTGCTTGGCTGTTGGCAGGAAATTCTACGTTTAAAGTCTTGGTTTTCCTGTGCACATGCTGGGTTGTCAGCTTCTAAGTCTTGGTTCATTTGAAGTCCTCTTGCCCTTCACAGCCTTAACCTTGAATTGCTCTAATCCCTGGTCCCTTCCTTGAGCCCAGGCTGATGGTTTCCAGTGCAGCATGGATGCCAGTGGTTCTAATCTCAGCCTTCTTTAGACGTGCAGGGTCGAGGGCTTGCCTAGCACGCACAAAGCCTGGATTTGATCACCAGCATCACCAACAAAAAGAAAATCCTACAAAATATTTGTCAGTTCTCTTCTGGTTCCTCTTTGCTCTCCTCCAGGTGTCTTTGGTCTTTAATTGTGAACTTCGCTGTTGAGTTGTGCAATTTGACTGTGTCCCCTGACAGCATGCTTTGCTAACCTCACACACTGCATTCAGGGTCTCATTAAGTTCTTCCACAGCAAGAACGCTAGGGTTTGGATCTTTAATATCCCCTAAAAATCCCATGTGTGAAGCAAAGCAGGAAGTCCAGACCCAGAATGATTGGATTCCATCATGCGCCTGTGACCTCCTCTGGGGATCAGCTGATTTGACTCGAGGGGGCTCCGGGGTGGTAACTGCAGGCAGGTGTGGCATGGCTGGAGGACACAGGTCACTGGGATGTGCCGGACCCCTGTCCAACCCTGGCTCCTCTCTGCTTCCTGGCTTTCCCGTGCTGGGCAGCTCCCCCACGGCACAGCCTCCCGCCATGAGGAGTTGGCTGACCATGGACTGAGATCCCTCACACCATGAGCCACCAAAGCTTTCTTCCTCCTGGGGGTTCTTAGCGGGTGTCCTGGTTTAGGTGGTGCAAAGCCGGCTGACAGCTCTTGGAGGAGCTTGCCCTTTGGGTCACTGAATGGTTGTTCCTGCATCCCGTCCGGGCCTCACCAGTGTGTGTAGGATCACCTTGCTCCAGCTCCACGCTGGCCAGTGTGCACAGCGGCCACTGTGAGTTTCCAGCCCTCCCAGACCTACCGGCTGACCACACTGTTCCCATCATCTTGTTCTCCTTCAGGATACATTTGGGACCAAGGAACAGGGGCTGGGGATCTGAGCAGCAGCTCTTGGATACCAAAGCTCTGCTTTTTTTTCTTCCCTTGATATTTCAACAAATACATTTTATCAAAACTCAGTCTCAAGGTAGAGGTTGTGAGTGAGGTCCATGGGAGAACACCTTCAGGACGTGACGGCTTTCATTTCCAGCTAGGCACTCAGGCAGGAAGGAGACCTGGAGGTGTTTCCTGCACCTTCTAACATCCTGCCTCTTCTAAGAGTTGGAATGCGGGATGCTTTCTCCCTCCCGCTTCTCCCTCCCTCCTCCTCTCCTCTCTTTCATTATTTCCTTCCCTGGTGTCCTCCTCCGCCCTTCCTGCCCCCCCTCCCTTCCTCCTCCTCCTCCTCCTTAGGCTCTCCAGCCTGTCAATCCACTCTGCACTGACCTCCACACTGAGGACACTGTGCAAATGACCACGCATTTTACTTCCAACTCTTTCTGTTGGGCTGGCTGAGCTGTGTCCAGTGCTTCCTCCTTGTCCCTGCGTCTCAGGTGGCCAGCGTCTTCCTTGGGCACTCACAGTGCTCTGCTGTCCTGCTAGTTTGGTGGCCGTTGGTGGTGGGTCTGGGTTAGGGCAGGAGATCTAACGAGGCATCTGGGGCAGAGGCTTCATTGTCTCTCCAAACACGCCTGACTGGAGACTCTGTGAAGCCTACACTTCAGCAGGAAAATGTGAATTCGGACCCTGGAACCCCCTGGTACTGGGTGTGCCACCTCAAATTCCTCATCTCCATTTCCATAAGGAGGAGGAGGAATTATGTATTCTCCAAGGCCTGTCCTAATGTGGACATCCAATAACTCTGTACTACTGTGACTCTATATTTAAACAACTAAAGCTCTGTCACACTGGATCCCTAAGAATGAGTCTATAAAAATAGCCTTAGTCACAGACACTCCAAAAATGTCCAGGAGAGCTGAGAACTGTTTAGAGAGCCAGTCTAATCCTTCCCTAATTAACTGAAGCATTCTGGCCCATGGGACTTAAAAAAGCCTGTTTCTGTTATTTCATTTTTCCTTCTTTTTTCTGCCAGTCTCCATCTTGATGACCACGCTGCCCCTCTGCCCCTGGCTGTGGAGGTCTAGCTCCCCGTCCTGGGCTTAACTTATGATTGGGCCCCTCAGTCTAAGAGGTGCCCTAATCCTTCTTCACATGGCCTTAGCGTACTGTGAGGAGGTGTTGTTTTGATTTTAATTTGTTTGGGCACAACTGTGGATCCAGGCTAGGTACTGTGTGTGAGTATCAGCTTCGTCTCATGCTGACTGAATCATATCCGTTCAGACGTTCTGATGAGTCTGGGGCCTGAGTGGCACAGATGCTGCAGTGGGTCATTCTCTGGGTGAGGCCTCTGGACTGTAGCAACCCTGCTGCCTCGGCTCCAGCCTGGTGGTCACCCTGCAGCGGGGACTGGCTGTCTCTATGACCCTTCGAGTGAGCTCCTCAAAACCTCTCCACACACTCACACTCACACACTCACACACTCACACACTCACACAAGAAATCTCTCCACACACACATGCACACACACACACTCACCCACGAAATCTCTCCACATACTCAACACTCACACATGGACTCTCTCCACACACGCCCACTCACACACCTACTGTCTCTGTGTGTTCTGCTTCTTGGTGAATTCTGACAAACACAGAATGCCTTAACTATTTTTAAAAAGTGTGTCCATGAAAAAAAGCACAGAATTCAGGCAAATACAATATTCTAAGTGTGGGTGGAGGGAAATAAAAGAACATAAAATGAAAGAAAGTCAGCCAGGAAGCAGGATGATCTCATCATCTCTGATAAGAGAAAAGTGTTTGGCATTGAACCTCATGTGTCTTTGTTCCCCACAACTTCTGTGTCCGAGACCACCTTTTACTTAGCTGCTGGCTTTGCCAGTCCTTCCCCAGAGACATACCCCAACAGCCTTCTTGATTAGACATTCTAATCCAACACCTAGGCTGGGTACCAGTGACGAAGCCTGTTTCTAGATGTCAACTTTGTTAATAGCCCTGCCTTATACTGAAATAAAAAGAAGCTTCACTTTCAAGAGCTGGCTGGCAGGTTGCCAAGGAGAGCACACTGAATGACTTCTCGCCGTATTGTCCAGCTCCTGCCCGTCTGGACTGCATGCGTGTGGGTCCTTCACCTGCACTTCCTCATCCAGACAGCATTCTCAGAAAGCCAGGCTCATAAGTTCTGGTCCTCCAGTTAAACCCTGAGACAGTTGTCCAAGTTAGTGTTTGGTTTATTTGTTTGAAGTTTTTGTAGACGCCAATGACCTGATGCCTTATCGACCTGGCAAAAAACCAACATCAAAACAAAACTCTCTAATAAACCCTCAACTGACACACAGGAGAAGCTCTGGATACCTTCCAGGGTACCGGTGCTTAGGACCTTGCCCTGGTCCATCCACAGGGCACCCATTCTGGAGGTCAGGATGGCACGCCTGCTCCTTCTCTGCTCTCCCCAGGCTGTCACAGGACTTTTCTTCCTACTGTAAGACAGATGCTAAGGAAGTAAAATCATTATCTGACTACATAAAAATCAGCCCAGGTTTTTTTCTGATTATAAATGGCATAATATTATCTAGTTGCCATAAAAATTTGAATGTTATTGGTCAGATAAAGACAGTATTTCAGAAGTTATTATTTTCAGTATATGAAATAAAATAGAATGTGTATTTGTGTACAAGTTTGGATGACATAAACAAATTAGTACCTCCGACGTGTCTCATCAGCACCTCAGGCCTAGACGCAGCATGTACAGCAAGATTCTGGATGGTACCAATGCCTGGGCTCCCATTTCACATAGACAGTCTATTCCACACTCCACTATTTGTTCTAACTCTACAGGAAAGAGCTAAGCTTTAATGAAAAGCAACATGAGTTACTCAGTCACTCATTCTGAAAATTAATATTAATAAATAATACATCACTTTAATCACACAATATGTTTCACATCAAAGGAGACACAATAGCACTTCTGAGTATTCTGAAAGAGTGCTTTCACAAGGAGATTACGGAGTTCGCCATCAGACAGAACTTCGAGACTCTCCCAACGCTCGCTGTATTATACAATAAAATACTGAGCCTCCTCAGCCTCAAAACCATTTGTTTGATTGCATTGTAAGACCACCAGAAGGACCAGGGAGGCAAGGAGTAGAAGCTGTCTGGCAATGCATGGTGTGTGGAAGTGTTGATGGTGCTGTTATGTTGGGATTTGAATGTTCCCCATAAGCTTGTGTGAGAGGCAATGCAAGAATTCTCACAAGTGAAAGGACTTATGGGTTATTATGGGTTATTCCACTGATATTGATGAACTGGGTGTGGCAGGAGGAAGCAGGTCACTGAGTACATGAATTTGGAATTTGTGAGTTGTCACTTGTGAGCAGAGCTCCTTCTCTCCCTCCCTCCTTCTCCCTCCCCCCTCCCCTCCCCTTCCTGGATGTCATGTCTTGAGTTGCTTTCCTCCTCCATGCCCTTCTACCATAATATTCTGCCTCACTTTGGGCCCAGAGCCATCACACTAACCATCTATGGATTGAGACATCTGAAACTGTGAGCTCTGAATAAACTCCCCCTCCTCTATGTTGTTTTCATTGGGTCTTTTGGTCACAGCAATGGAAAAGATGACTTAAACAGAAATTAGTACCAAGAGTAGGATCATTGCTGTGAATAACCTGATCACATGGTTCAAAAGAATTTGGAGCTGGTTTTCTGGGGAGAAATCTTGAAAAGTTTAGAGATGAAAGCTGGAGAAGCTTTAGAATATTGTACATAGAGTTTAATGGGCAATTTTGGTGGTAGTTTGGAAAATTAGAATGCCAATAGGACTGTGGACAGTGAGGTTGAGCTCAGAGGGTTCAAAGGAGAAGCGGGATTCTGCTGGAAATTGAGCTAGAGACCAGTCATATTAAGTTCTGGATAAGAAGTTGTTTCTATTTTTCCGAATGTCCTGAGACTTTCTGTGAGGCTGAATTTAAAGATGATGGAATAGTTAATCAGGTGGAGGAAATTTCAAGTCACTACAGTATTCAGGCAGTGGGATGGGTATTTCTGGCAGCTTTTAATCAAGTTTACTGTGATTATAAGGAGTAAAAACAAAGTAGAAAGTTTGGAAAAACTTGCAGTTTGGCCAGAAAAATGTAACTAAAACTGGGGCTAAGAAAATTGTGTTTATTAAGGGGATCAAAACAACTAAAGAAATGCTAAATACTTTGCATAGGGACAATAGGAAAGATGCCTTGCAATCGGCAAGATCACATCTACCTCAGAATCAAGGGTACAAAAGTAAAATTTTCTTAGAGAAGAGACAATGGGGCACCCTGCTTGCACAGTGAGGACTAGGAAGTTGTTTCACTGTCTCAGCCCCCAGACTCTCAGATGCTGCCGAAGCCACGGTCCCAAGGGGCTTGACTACTTCTGCTCATGATGATGGCAGACTTTGGTGTCAATCACAAGGTGCTTGTTTTGCAGGACTGCGGGATGAGGGAGTTAGGGGGTCATGAAGGCTTCCACTGAAATTTCAAAGGAAGGCTTGTGAGGCTAGGCAGAGTGCAGCCGGGTTGGAGTCCCCGCAGGCTGCCCCCGAGAGTGTGAAGCATGGAGATGTGAGTAGGAAGCTGAAGCTGCAGTGGAGACCCCCCACGACACCAGTGGGGTGGGACATCTACTGAGGAAATCTGCTGAAATCAAGCAGAAATAAGCTAAGAGAGAGGTCACACGTGATTTAACAAGGCCATAAGATAAAAATACTGACTAAAACATCATTTTCTTACTCGTATTTCTTAAGTCCTGCTTCCCATTTTTAAATGTGGGTGAAGGCCTCAACTCACCGGAATTTTATAAGGACTAAATACGGCACCACTGAGAGGTATTTGGTGGGGCTTCAGGCCCAGGTGTGTGGTTACCATGACTCAGGGCCACTCCCACCCCACCCCAGGACTGCTGGTGGTGCAAGACTTAGAGAGCCAAGGCTGAGCTTCTCTCTGTTTGCAACTTAGTTCGGGACCCTCTAATGATGCTTGGAGTGTTGAAATGCAATGGAGACCCTCTTCCTGCTACTCTGGGCTATTTTGGGATGGTGATAGTTTTTCCAAAATAGGAATTCAGTGCAGTAACCTGTGATGAGTGCACCTAATCTTCTGAAGAGCCCATGACACACGAGGTCCTGAGTTGGAGGCCTCTGGTTTCTGGTTGTCCAGTTTCCACATTACAGCTGTGAAAGAGGTCCTTGAACTTCATCGTTTTGATAGTGGGCTTACAGGCATGAGATCACTGGTGAAACTTGATTTTTCACTCTGGAATTCATCCCTGAAGCCCTACCAAACTTTTTCCAAAATATTTTGAAGCACAAAATTCCCTTTAAGATATTATATTCTATTTAAATTCCTATAGTCTTGTCTTGTCCTTCCTTCCTTCCTTCCTTCCTTCCTTCCTTCCTTCCTTCCTTCC